>LKNJ01001927.1:77026-136391 GCA_002120245.1 Maccullochella peelii
CGTTTGACCTCTGTCATTGCCAACAAAGGGTATATAACAAAGTACTGAGATGAACTTTTGTTATTGATTTATACTTATTTTCCACCATAATTTGCAAATAAGTTCTTTAAAAATCCTACAATGTGATTGTCTGGATTTTTTTTTTCTCATTTTGTCTCTCACAGTTGAGGTATACCTATGATGAAAATTGGAGACCTCTCTCATCTTTTNATGGAGGAATGGGCCAAAATACCAGCAACAGTGTGTGAAAACCTTGTGAAGACTTACAGAAAACGTTTGACCTCTGTCATTGCCAACAAAGGGTATATAACAAAGTACTGAGATGAACTGTTGTTATTGACCAAATACGTATTTTCCACCATAATTTGCAAATAAATTCTTTAAGAATCCTACAATGTGATTTTCTGGATTTTTTTGTTTCTCATTTTGTCTCTCATAGTTGAGGTATACCTATGATAAAAATTGGAGACCTCTCTCATCTTTTANTTTACCGAGGAATTTACCAATTAATTCATTAAAAATCCTACAATGTGATTTCCTGGATTCTTTCCCCCCATTCTGTCTCTCATAGTTGAAGTGTACCTATGATGAAAATTACAGGCCTCCCTCATCTTTTTAAGTGGGAGAACTTGCACAATTGGTGGCTGACCTAAATACTTTTTTGCCCCACTGTATAGGGCGAGGCTAACGAAGAAATCGAACAGAGGTGAGTAACTGGGAACAGGTGAAAGCAATCCAGGCAGAGACACAAGGCAGGGATGCAAGGGAAACACAAGACCAGATCTTCAATATAAGACCAGAACTAAACACAGACATAAACCAAACAAGACAAAGTCCATAGATCCTGACAGTACCCCCCCCCTTAAGAGACGGCTTTCAGACGTCTCAACCGACGGGCCAGGATCACTAACCAGGGTGGGCGGATGGGGGCCAAAGGAGGGCCNTTTTAAGTGGGAGAACTTGCACAATTGGTGGCTGACTAAATACTTTTTTGCCCCACTGTACCTGCATGCATGGTTTTACTGTGGCCTTGCCTTTATTGTGCCAGAGTGATTTATGTATTAGTTCCTAATAATGCAGCACAATGCCTTATTTAGTGCATATTTCTCTTAACATCAATATTCCCTATTTTATTGCTTTGGATGTCATGTGTTGTGCGCTTCTGTGCAACATGCTTTACCTAACAATGTAGTATAATTATATCCTGTATGATCATTTTTTTGTTTTTACTAATATCAATATTCTCTTCTCCTTTTCTTATTTGCTTAAACTTTTTAAATAGCTTTTATTTTCATTTCATTCTCAAAGCTTTGTGGGATAGGTAAAGTTGACATATTTAATGTTTAGTCTCTACTGAGTCTGGACAGATTTCTGTGGATGAGACGATTATTCTGGTAGCTTCTGGGATTCCTCTTTTGTGTCTCTTGCCTCCAAGAAAACTCCAAACCTGCTGGATGCTGCCTGTCCAGCACCAAACAGCAGACATATTTCCCACAGGGGTTGGTGGAGACCAAGAACAGAGGTAAGAGAGAGAGAATACTGGATTTAATTAAATTGCTTCAATAGATCTTGATAAGTTTACACCTTCTAAGCTTGTAAAACAAGCCTACAGTTCAGTGCATAAATGACAATACGTTCTACATTGTTAGTATCATAAAGAAGCATGTCAGTAAAGTGCTGTTATAGCCAGTGTCCCGGGGAGGCTATAAATGATGCTCAAAATTGCTTTTTAATAGGAAGACGATGAAATAAACCAAGAAATAAAAAAATAAGTGAACAACAAAACAGAAAAAGAAAAGAAAATGGTAGGCAGAGGCAAAAGGAATAAGAAGAGAGGGAATGAGACAACAGTATAGTGAGAAGGAAAGATCACTCCTCTCTAATGCTGTGCTCAATGAGGGAGAACCCGGTGAGAATAAATTTAAGTCCTGGGGATGAGGGCTTTACATGCTGCAATGTTCCCCAAATCACTTCACATCATTCAGACCTACACTTAGACATAACCCTAATCTCCACAAGACAGCTTCTTCTTTTCTCTGCCTTTATCAGTCATTTCCCCTCTTCTCATGTTCTGTCTACTCCTAACTTTCATATTTTAGAAACATTTAAAAATACACAGTATAAAGTACCAAAAATAAAAAACATAAATCTACATCACAGCAACAAAATACGAACTAAGGTCCTTTTCAGTTTCAGAAATCAGCTCTGAATATTTCTGCGTCTTCTGTCCACTGTGTGATTTTTAAATAACTCATATCAGAAATATGAACATAAAATAATAACAGCAGGAATCCGGGTCATTTAGGTGAAAACCAGGAACCCTAACCACTGGACCACAGAGGACAGAGGGATAGTGTGTGTTTGACTTCTGAATCAAGAAGACATTTATCGTGTTCACACCACTCAAAAGTACAGAAAATCCATCTGTAGTGATTCACTTCAGACCCCAAGAAACACAAACTATTCCTACACCAGGAATCGTACCCAGACCATCTGGGTCTCCTGACCACTGGACCACATGGGACCACAGTGCAAGGACATCATATGAATCTTGAATTGATGTGGCTCAACAGCCAGAAAGTTGATCCCTAAATGGACCTGCACACCACTGACAGCTCCCACCAGGGTCCACGTGGAAAAAATAAGCTTTTAGACTTCCGACTGCAACACAGCTTCAAGGGAACGAGGAACAGGGAAGTCCAGGCAGGTCGCAGTTTTCTTTCAGCACGTTGTACTAATGCCATAATACACTACATGCACCCATTTGTTCTCATGTTGGCTGTTGGCACTTGTGGCCAGCTGTGCCTATCTGTAGCTTTGTCTGTGTAGCGCAGAAACCCAAACCTTTGCTGAGAGGACCCGAATGCTGAATCCCAAACATTCTCAAACCTCCAAACAGATGGTTGGTTCCCTCAGGGGGAATCCGTGGTGGGAAAGGAACAAAAAGGTGATTGGTTAGAAGAAGAGAAAGAGGAGGAATTGACTGATTAGCTGCCACAAAGGAAAACGAGAATGAAAGAGATTAGTTCAAATTCTCACTGGAAAATGATGAAAGGAGAAAAGAGAGATTTAGAAAGGAAGGAGGAAGAGAGAGTACTTGTGGTAATGAAGGGTTTTAAGCCAAAGCCTTGCATCCCCGTGGAGAAAGAAAACGGGAAAACAAAGAATTTAAAGTGATAAAGGGAAAGCCCACAGTAATGAAAGGTTCCAGGTTATGTGAATGCTCATATAGTGAGAGCGAGCTATTGAAATGAAAGGTCCTGAGTCACTCAGTCTGAAGCTTGCACTTTATAGAGAGATGAGACTAAAGACTCGCCAATAGACAGAGCAATAAATGTTGACGCAAATAGCGGCGCTCCCTTGACCTTGGCTGCGGAATGTGCGGCCCCCTTCCTTTTAATTCAGGGTCAGAGGCCGTACTCCTGAATCCCATGGGTCTCTGTGAACTAAGTGAGTCTGGGTCAAAGATCAAAACACAAGCCAAAGACAACAGACGCTTTGCTGGTTAACTGAAGAATCAATGTCAGCCCCCGCCTCTCCACCTGTGTCGCCCCTGGGGACAGACGACAAGGTGTATCAAAGAGAGAAGAGGCTACTTTCGATCCTCTCCACTTGGTGTTTTTTATAAGAGCTCAGCTCGAAGGCTGTCCTTTTGTTATGGGTTTCTTTTCTCAGCGTGCATGTCTGTGCCGTCTCCCCGTCACCTGCTCCTTTCTCTATCTTATCATCTGGAAAGGCTGTTGTGACTCCTTGGGAGGGTTTGGTTCTGGTGTTTAGGGAACCATTTTCAAAAGCCAGCAGTGCTCACAGCATTTGAGCTAGATGAGCAGTTCCCCCAGGTTTTGCCTCACAGGCAGTATACAGACGGCCCCGGAGGTTGTTAGGTCTGTACGCAGCCTGGCAGAAGGACTGAAGGCACTACTCAGCACTACCCTACCCTGCCCTGGTTTGCTGTATGTCAGTTAGTTTGGGAGAATATCATTAAACACTATTTTATTAAGGATTTTAACCATGTAAACATAATTTCAACTGAAATATTAACCCTTTAGAACCAAGCGTAGCCTCGATGCTACGCTAGACATGTTCTACAAAACATGAAATTACTTTGGAACCGTTTATGACAGAGACGAGCTTTAAATTGTGTCTGAGGTTCTCAGCTTTCAGAGGTATTTACGATAATCAGAGCCAGAACGGAAGCTTGCTGGCTCACTTGACTGGAAACGAAATGATATACCATGGTAGCAATTTGCACATTTGCCACTGTGATGTGCAAATATATCGACAGATTAGGTTGTCTATATTCCAATGATATAACACTTTGATATTTACTCTCAGAGGTGATACTGACCAAAATATGAAGACAGCACCAAAATGTAAATATTGTCACACAGACTGTGACTGCTGGAAAAAAAAGCCCAGGACATCATCCAACAAATGGCTGTAACTCACTGAGGGATAAGTGCATCTGCACCAAACTTCACATGGAGCTCCAAATCACCTAAATACTTTTCACATTGAAAAAACATTAACTCACAGCTTGACTCTGGAGTTATTCAACAAAAGTATTTTTTTCACTGGGCTTGTTTTTTTTAAATGTCAAATATGGTCTGCTCACACAAAGGTAATGCATGATGGTGACTTCACACTGCACCAGAGAAAGAGTAGCTTCCCCTGAATCATATCATGTATAACACTTGATACTCACTGAAACAATAAGCTCAGAATTGGCAAAAATATAAAACTATGTCCAGGTGTTTCTTTGTCAAAGCAGATTGTAACACCGGGTGTCAACATGGGGCCCTTACCATATCAGTTTTTACTTGTGCTTTAGTGATGCACGTTACCAAACAAATGTGTAATTGATCAAATTAACACAAAGTTATTGCCACACAGACACCTTCGGGTCTGAGGCCCCAGGGGCAGTTGCCATCCTCAGTGTTGAGGGCTACTCGAACTCTGTATCCGCCCCACCTCCACCCTTCCTGACAGGAATGTGCCAAAGAAGCTGGCTGTTGCTGCTGCTGTGGGAGTGTTTATGTGCGCCTCCTTCTTCCGCTTGACATTTGTCGACCTTGAGAAGAATCAAAGCTTGTATTTTGGGGTTTTTTTCCGTAAAAGTTAATTGTCCGTGGATTCAGCGCCATTTCTGCCCAGTTGGCATCCTGTAGGCTGAAGCACCATTGTGTAATAAAAAGGAATTATGCCCTTAATCATTGCCCTCGCCCCTGCTCTTGCTCTCATTCACTTCCTCTCTTTATCTCCCTCCTTCCAAACCAGCTCTTCATTTTTTCCCCCCCTTTCTCTTTTAAGTCATTACAGGATCCTAGGACGGTTTTATGACATTTATTCTGCTTGGCAGTTCTCTCCCTCTCTCTGCCGCCTCCCTCCTTTCTCTCTTCATCCCTCTCTCTTTCTGTTAATTACCCTTGCAGTCTTATCTGTCGACACCCTTCAAACTTGCGGTTCCCTGTCATGAATCAAGTGCCCCCTCCTCCTCCTCCTCCCCCTCCTCTACCCGTATCAGCCAAACAATTAACCAACCGGCTCGCTCTAATTAAGCATCACACAAAGACACATGCAAAACTCCACCTTTTTTCCTTTGTGTGGACACGATAGAGGGCCCACTCCTCCTGTTTTCTGCTCTCTGTTCCTGACCGATGCACAGTGACAGATAAAGATGTCCTCAGCAGACTGGGTGTTTGTGGCCATCACCTTCATGAAAAAAAAAATCCTGCTGTCAGCAAGAATTCAGTTTTTGCTGACTTTCAATTAAGTAGAAACTATAGATTACCATAATAGAATGTCATGCCTGTCCTCACTGATGATAGCGCATATACAAAATGTGTTTAAGAAAGTGTATACTCTATTGCCTTTTGCTGTGGATTCAATTTGTGTGCCTGTTTCCTGCTGGAGCGTAACTGTGAAGGCTTAATAATACCGATCAATAATGATATTGATTGAGCTGCTGATGAGGTGCCCCTGAGCAAGGTACTTAACTTCCAGCTTTGGTGTGGTATTTGAAATGTCCACCTGGTTTCACACAGCCTGACTGCCAACACACACACACACGTTTAAAAGAGCCAACCCCACTCAAACCAGCGGTACGATACACAGCACATGTTGGGGGGGGTCACCGAGAAACGACCACGGCGTCCCGAGTGCCCGAGCAAATGCAGCTAACCTTCAAAAGGAGCCGGGCCCTTTATGATTGATGACTTTAATAGAAAAGATGCAATAAAGCAGAACTAAATACAAAATTAGCCGTAATGGTATGCTACGTTATTACACTTCATTATTGCTTTCCAAAGTGGCAGATGACCCATACAACACACATAACCTTTTTCTTTTTTTGTTTTCAATGTATTTATTTAACCCTAATGTTGTGTTTGAGGTCGGCGGCATAATACAGTACGCGGTATGCGTAGGAATACGTTAATAAGTTCTGCGGTTGAGAAAATGTAGTTCCAAAAGAATAGGGCCATCTGACGACAAGGTAAAGCGGTGAAAATATTCTAAATATAGTGCAAACTTAAACTGATATTGATTTTATTTTAGGGGGCTTTAATACGTTTTGCTGCCACACCTCAGTACACTGCTTAGCTTCCATTCTGGTACCTCCTGCCTGCTTCTCTAAACTGGGGGCCGACCGGCATCTTCTGTAGGTCATACACCGACTGTGGATACGTACCTCACACAACCCCATAATAAAATAATCTGAACTAACCCTTTAACAGCTCCAAAACCACACTGAGCATTGTTTTAGCATTGTTTTGAAATTGAATTGAAATTTTATGAGATTTGCTTATAAAATGACTTTGAACGGATGATTTGTTTCAGAGGTCCGCTACAGAAAACTACACGACACATCGCTTCTGTTTGGGGTCTCCCAGCTGTAACACCTGGTTAGATACAATGGAGCTGTATCTGCTCTGTATCTGTGATGGTGCTCACAGTGCTACCTGTCCCAAATCACAAATAAGTCTATTTGGATTTCTCTTATTGGAGTTTTCTAACAGTTTGGTTCATTGTTTTTTCTGTCCCTTGTCTTTTTTTGACATGTTTTATTTTATAATTTAGGTAACTTTGTAGTGGTGTGCAATCTTGGCCAGGTCTCCCTCAAAAAAAGAGATTTTAATCTCAAGGGGCTTCCTGGTTAAATAAATAAAAAGAATTACCTCACTGGGGTCTAACTGACTCCAAACATAAGCAGCATCAATGGAGAACATACTGAACATTAAGTCTGTGAATGACTTTTTGGCAAACAAAAGGAACATATGTATTTGATCTCGCATTTGACATATAAATGAATAAATATATAATATTTAAATGAATGAATAATATAATATTTTCTTATTTGGTGCAATAACAATGCTTTATGGTCACTTCTGTAAGTCCAGTTTGTGTCAAAACTGGACTTAAAAATACAGTTTAAAAAAAAAAATCTTTCTCCATATTTGGTTTTAAAAGATCAGAATAAAATAAATACTTATTAGGATCAGTGGGACCCCACAGAGTGAGGAGGAAGAGCAAAACTCTTCTTCTCTGTCACAAACATGTACGCCACGTCACTCGCTCTCAAATGTATATATACACCCTGACACACACACTTACTCAACAAGGGCAACGCGGAGGAAGCAATTGGGTGTGGAAGAAGATCGGTTTTTTTAATGATTTCCTCGCACCGTGGTCGACAATATTACCCACATGAACAGAAGCAATCAGTTTCCTCCTCAAGGTGTCGGATACACTTATTACGTTGCACCGAGGACGATTTAAATTGCATAATCCCTCTCCCACACGCTTCCTCGTCTGTGTTTATTTAATAATTTTCCCCAATAACTGCATGAATATCATTAAAAATGTCACAGCGATGGTTTGTAAAGGAATGCAGAAATCCCTGAACTACCTGGAGTCTGAGACGTTTTTATTATTTGTCACTGGCGAGGAGAGGAGCTGATTGACTGGTGGGTTGACACGACAATTGAATAAAATGGGAAATGGAACGTGACGGAAATGCAAGGGCAGAAGCTCTGGGAGCTTTCTATTCGCCCGGCGCACAAGACAAGGTTTCCTTTTCTAAACTTTCTTTCATTGCTTATTACTCCAGCGGTGAAGTGAAACAGTTGGCTACAGCTGCTGCATCACTGTGCGTTTGGGGTTAATTGTGAGAAAGCTGGGCTTGTTAGAGGACGGCTGCCAGTTTAAATCCCTTAACAGGCCTGGGAAACCAGGGTTGGGAAAGTAAGCGAGACTCTGTCATTGTCGCAGCACACTGTAGCTGTTAAATGAGGGAACCAAGCGAAGTGCTTAGTGAGTGTGTGTATTATGTGCATAACTCTCTCCCACCATACAACAGCTCCCCGTGGCTGTTATGAAAAACACGTTGCTTGTCAACTCTGTAAGTGTATGTTGAGCCTGTGTGAGCAGGTGTATCTCGGAGAAATGTCTGCAAATGGGAATGCTAATGGTTAAGGTTAAAAATAACTGCAGTTGACACGTAACTTTTCCTCTTTTTCTTTTGTTTATGGGCCCTGTTTGGTGAGCTGTGCAAGCTAAATCTGTAAAACATCATGATTCCTGTATTTACAATCTGATAATGTCAGTTTTACTGGATAAACAAATGTAAATGAAACAGACTAATTTATATATTTGGTCCGTCTTACATTTGCATTTAGTTACATTTAATTGTGAATGAAAAAAAAAAATCTGTAAACATGGTGTAAATTCCCACAGTTTTATAGTACACTATAGTAATATATATATATATATATATATATATATATATATATATAGAGTATACACTCTGGCAGCACATTATGGCATTGTTTCTTGATTCAGAGAGATAGATATATCTTTGTTTCACTGGGTTCTTGTTTCTGGGGTTTTCTTTTTCATAGTGGAGATTCTCTTTCAGAGAGAAAAATGTCCAGAGACCATTATAAAAAGTAAACCCATTTCTAAACCAATTTCTACAAGCAGCAGTTTCTCAGTTTGGCATTTTGTTTTAACACCAACCAGGTGTGTATCTGAGCAGGCAGTTTGGGTTTGTCTGCTTTATTGAGAGTCCGGGATTTCTGTGTTTGCTTCCTGCCCACATGGACTCTGGTGATAAGAGCAAGGGCAGTCCCTTAAAGTCTGTTCTTTCCTGGGTGTTATTCTGCCCTTTGCTCTCGTCTGTTCCTCTTGGGTTGCTGCTATTGTGGTTCCAGTTTGTCTGACTGACACTTGTCTGTTTTTGACCCTATTATCTCAAACTTGGAATATAACAATTGCCATTGTGTGCCAGAATCAGCAAACTCTATCCCCCTATCATTCTTCAGTAACGTTTGCATTATTATCTGCAGCACTTCATTATAAAAGCATCTGCAATTATAGTGATTCATGACTGTTTATACATTTTACTATAATCTTATTAGAAGCTCCTAACCTCAATGCCACAAAGATAAATACAACATTATCATTTTCACACCTTACAGTTATGAATGTTATGCTTGAGAGATACATCAGCTCATTGCCTCAAAGTAAAATATAATAATGTATATTTTCCCCAAGAGCGCCTGTGAAATGTGTAACATGTTAATAAAAAGGGCACATTTTTGTTCTGAATAAATATATTGCATTAACAAAAAGGCCGCTTGTAGTCCGTTTGTAGTCCAAGTAGTATTGACCAATCACGTTTCAGCTGGCTTTGGATACATGAAGGTAAACGGTCCATGTGGAGAGCAAAAGAGGCAGAACACATCTAGGAACCCATCACCTATCTGACAACTATTTAGCTTTTTATTAGCTTTTATATTTCAAATCATCGTCAGAGGATAGCCTATGGGTTCACTAAGTAACACGTTATATCTCGTTTGTTTAACCTGTATCAGAACCATAGTGTAAAAACATCAATTTGCGGTTCAACGGGGGGTTTTGTAGTGGACTATTTTCTGGATGGGACCAGTAACTTCCTGGAGTCTCTGCTGGTTGCCTGGCAACTAGTAGTCCTGGCTACACGTTGGTTTTCCTGGAGATTAAACAAACAAGATACAAAGTGTTAATTTGTGAACTTTAGAGGTGCTGATTTATGGATTTTGTTACCGTTGAACAAAGCCAGGCTAGCCGTTTCCCCCTGTTTTCAGTCCTTGTGCTAAGCTAAGCTAAGCTAAGCTAACTGGCTGTAGCTTCATTTTTACCATACAGGCATGAGAGTGGTATCAATCTGTCTGCAAGAAAGTGAATAAGAGCATTTCCATGTCAAACCATTCCTTTAACCTTGTTTTAGTTACCTAAACTTTACCATACTGTAACAATATAGGCGTCTGAGTGACTTTTTAAAAACTTGCAGTCTGAAAGTCATCTCATTTAAAAAATCCTTCAAGGTCCTTCAAAGATAATTCATTGTTTTTAAATTATAGTGATGTCTAGTAAAATATCTAATTACATATTGCAGGTCATGTGCACACTCAGTTTTGTAGTTTCTGGGTTAAATTGAATCCCTGCTCCTTCTCTTGCCGTCTCTTAAATTTTTTGTCCTCATCTAAATAGGACACTATTATTGAAACAGATCACCTTCTTTCCTGCCTCCCCTGACAACTCATTTGTTGCCAGGTCTTTTATAATACCAGCCTGTTTGGAAGGAGGGCTTGCTTGTCTCCGTAATTTAGTGCCTCTGTTCGGCTATGTTTAGTTGCTCTGTTATATAAGGGGTAGTTTACTCACTCACTTCATAAAACTTATGTGGCGGAATAATGACCTGAGCGTTCCTGATGGCACTAATTCATGCTAAGTACCTGGTATCATTAAGGAGAGGTTGTCACTGGAGCAGGAGGGCCAGTTCTGATCAAGTAAGGTGGATTTATACTTTTGCAGGGCAGTGTACAGCCAACCTGCCACAGGTGCTTCGGGGGTAGGAACTGATTTATTGTTAATTGTTGTGTTTCGACTGTTCACAGGCAGTATCTTGCTGTAATTATGCACCTCAAAGTAATTGTCTTTACGTTCTTCACTTTCTGATGGGACGATGGGAAGGTTTGTCTTGTCTAACTAATGACATGCACTTGCTAAAGAGGAAGTTTGCCGATTTTACACGTCAAAGTGTGTTGCCAGGTGTTGGTGAGAAAAAAGTTGCATAAAGGATTTAGTGTCTCCAGAGGGAGCTGTGTGATAAATGTCCTCAAGTGATGTCACTCGAGTCAGCATCGGATGAAGACTACAAGTTAGAAACTGAAAACAGCTTGTTGGTGTGGAGTTAGAAAGAAGTGAGCTGACCAGACCTCTGCAGCCCGCTGATCCTCTCTGCTGCAGGCTACAGGCTCCAGGCTACGTTAGCCTCTAGCTAGCGTAACACATCTCCAAAATGTCCAACCAAACTATCAGCGATCAGGTTGCATTGTGGGTAATGTAGGCCAGGTTTTGAATTTTTAAAAAAGTTATTTTAAACTGATTTTGATCCCTGTGTAAGTAAAATGCTAAATCGGTGGAGTATTCTTTTAATAGCAGAAGTAAGTGTGTTTACATTCTCTTGTGTTTTTTTGCAATGTGAATTTTGAAGGACGTAAGCTGTGATTTTAATTCATTTTAATCTCAGTTTGTTTTTATGCTGTTTGGGTGGTTCATTGTAACAGTTCTTAATTTTATTATTAAATATAGTTTTATATTGTTTTTATCTACAGCTTTATTTTATGGGTATTTACTTCCTGTGTTTAGCTCATCGGTCTTGGTTGATTAGGAAGGAAGCACTGTTTTTATGTGTGAATAAATTCAACCTTGAACCTTGATGACTACATGCCATTAATTCCTAACTCCAGCCTTTGTAGGAGAGTGGGTAGTTAGAGAACCAGGAAGTAGTTTTGACAGAAGAAGTCTTTTGTGATTGGAGGGGTTAGAGGCTGACCCTGTTAAAACCTGTTTCAGTAGTTAGGAAGAGATCAGCTACTGGACTGAGCAGTATTACAGTGGCATGAAATATATAGTTATAGTTATAATATTTATTATACACTGCTCAAAAAAAATTAAAGGAACACTTTTTAAGCAGAGTATAGAATCAAGTCAGTTAATCTTCTGGGATATTGTTCTGGTCAGTTAAGTAGCAGATGTCATAGTCAGGCAGGTGCGCAGGCAGGAGTAGAGAACTCAAGCGCAGACAGACGGCTCGGAGTAGTGCAGAAGGTCTTTAATGACAACTTACAGGGTAAAGCAGACAGGTAACACACTGGCAAGCAACAGGCAACATGGAACACAAAACACACGACAATGAACCGACCGGGCATGAAAGGAAACACAGGTATATGAAGGGAAGAGACTAACGAGGTAATCAACACAGGTGGGTAACTGAACACGTGCAGACACTTGGGGCAGGGACACAAGGCGGGAAAACACTGGGAACACAAGGCCAAAACCAAACTAGAAAACAACACAGAGTCCGGATCATGACAGCAGAGGGGGTTGTTAATCAGTTTCAGCAGCTTTGGTGTTAATGAAATTAACAACAGGTGCACTAGAGGGGCAACAATGAGACGACCCCCAAAACAGGAATGGTTTTACAGGTGGAGGCCACTGACATTTTTTACCCTCCTCATCTTTTCTGACTGTTTTCACTAGTTTTGCATTTGGTTAGGGTCAGTGTGACAACTGGTAGCATGAGGCGATACCTGGACCCTACAGAGGTTGCACAGGCAGTCCAACTTCTCCAGGATGGCACATCAATACGTGCCATTGCCAGAAGGTTTGCTGTGTCTCCCAGCACAGTCTCAAAAGCATGGAGGAGATTCCAGGCAGTTACTCTAGGAGAGCTGGACAGGGCCGTAGAAGGTCCTTAACCCAGCAGCAGGACCAGTATCTGCTCCTTTGTGCAAGGAGGAACAGGATGAGCACTGCCAGAGCCCTACAAAATGACCTCCAGCAGGCCACTGGTGTGAATGTCTCTGACCAAACAATCAGAAACAGACTTCATGAGGGTGGCCTGAGGGCCCGACGTCCTCTGGTGGGCCCTGTGCTCACTGCCCGGCACCGTGGAGCTCGATTGGCATTTGCCATAGAACACCAGAATTGGCAGGTCCGCCACTGGTGCCCTGTGCTTTTCACAGATGGGAGCAGGTTCACCCTGAGCACATGTGACAGACGTGAAAGGGTCTGGAGAAGCTGTGGAGAACGTTATGCGGCCTGTAACATTGTTCAGCATGACCGGTTTGGTGGTGGGTCCGTGATGGTCTGGGGAGGCATATCCTTGGAGGGACACACAGACCTCTACAGGCTAGACAACAGCACCCTGACTGCCGGCTACTCCCATCAGGACGGAGATATTACTTACCAAGGTGTATGACAAACAGGCACAAGAATTCCTTTGTTCCTGCTGTCACGGGCTTGCTAAATAATCTGTGATGGTTGCAAACTGTACTGTTGTTTTTATGTCGATGTTGTTGTTTCTGTGTTGCATTTTTTGGCTGTATTCCAAATTGCCCTTCAGGGACAATAAAGATATTCTTACCTTACCATTAGGTATCGGGATAAAATCCTTGGACCTATTGTCAGACCCTACGCTGGTGCAGTGGGTCCTGGGTTCCTCCTGGTGCACGACAATGCCCGGCCTCATGTGGCGAGAGTATGCAGGCAGTTCCTGGAGGATGAAGGAACTGATACCATTGACTGGCCCCCACGCTCGCCTGACCTAAATCCAATAGAACACCTCTGGGACATTATGTTTCGGTCCATCCAACGCCACCAGGTTGCACCTCAGACTGTCCAGGAGCTCAGTGATGCCCTGGTCCAGATCTGGGAGGAGATACCCCAGGACATTATCCGTTGTCTCATTAGGAGCATGCCCCGACATTGTCAGGCATGCAAACAAGCACGTGGGGGCCATACAAACTACTGAGTACCATTTTGAGTTGCTGCAATGACATTTCAGCAAAATGGACTAGCCTGCCGCATCATTTTTTCACTTTGATTTTCGGGATGTCTTTGAATTCAGCCCTCTGTAGGTTGATAATTTTCATTTCCATCAAACGATGTGGCATCCTTTTGTTCCTAACACATTACCCAGTCCATATCAGTATAGATATCCAGCATGATATTTTTTTTCCCATTGAGATCTGATGTTTTCAAAGTGTTCCTTTAATTTTTTTGAGCAGTGTATAATGTTTTGTGGCTTCATTTACTGCGACCACATTTGTATCAATACCGTCAGACGTACAGTAGAGAGCATGTGTAGTGAGGAATATAAGAGTAACCACTGACACCTGGAACTGCAGAGGAGAGTTTGTAGCTCCGCTGAAGCAGTTGGCGGTTACGTGATTGGTACACGGATTCCAATTACTGAGTGATCAGGAGGCTTAGTGTGTTTGTTTGTGCGTTTCTTTCTATCCTTTGTTCAGGTGTAACATATCTTGCCTCATGCAGTACTGTGTGAAGGGATAGGGGGAATTTATGCAGTGTTTAGGCTTATAGCATAACACGAGGATAAGTGATGCAGGTAGCATTTTAAAGTCCAGTGTAGATATCTGTAGTCAGTACACACCTTGATCCAACGGTCAGGTTAGGCCTGTTTCCAGAAATGCTACACATGAACTAAACATCGGTTAAAGACCTGAAACAAACGTTCCCTAAAACTTCAGGTCAGATTGGATTTGTATGTCCATTTCATGTGGTTTGTTGCTGTCCAGACTTTCTAAAATCAATCTGGATCCAGTCTGGATATGCCAAAAATGGATGTGGTTCTGGCAGTCTGAATGAGTGTCTGTGTGTGTGTGTGGTGTGGGCGTGGCTCTCCCTCCACATTGCAGCATTCAACTCACCTTCTCCTATCTGCACACCTGCCAGCCATCAGTATATCTGCTCCCGTCTGCCATCCATTCATCGCCAGATCATTTTTTCAGCCATAGTGGTAGTTCACGTCTCAGGCCCTTGAATTGTGTATTCAAGTTAATTGCTCTCGTGTTTTTTCCTGGTTCGCCTCTAACTTTGTCTCCCTGTTCCTGTCTACTAGCTCCCAAGCTAGCTTAATTCCTGTTCTGACACGCTTCATCAGCCCCCAGCCTCCCTCTGCCTTCACCTGCCGGCCTTTCCCCCTCATCCACCTCCATTCCCTGCAAACCCAGCCAATAAACCTTTTTCTCATCCATTCTAAACCTGAGTCCTGCACTGGGTCCCTCCACACTTTCAGAAGGTATTGTTGTAATCATTACTGTCTCTTTCAAAAGCTCTGCGGCTAGCCATATGTCTTCATCTGTAAAGGTTTCTCATTACATCTCAACACTATCACATTATGATTAGTGAGTTACAGTTTTTACTCCTGTATGAAATGACTTGTGGATTTATAAGTAACCCATTTTACCTTTTTAATAAACTGCACTATTGCTTTTGAATGCCTAATTCCCTTATATAATTCACAAGATAAGTTTAGCACCAAAAAGTGTGTCCATGACGCACAATGGGGGCATTTTCAGTGGCATTTTGAAGTACTTGTTAAGTCAGTGGGGGAGGAGGAGGGGCTAACTGCTCCCCAAAATGATTTCCTAGTTAATACAATACTCCTGTGGCTTCAGCCTGCAGACAATCACATAGCAGGTGGAGGGTTGGTGATTTTCGAGCCCATAATTCAAGGTTTTGCTCAGCGATTCTCTTAAGGCCCCTTGGAGGAGGATGACGGAGGCAAAACAAAAAATAAGTTAATGGGACTCAACGAAGAAAACCTTGTGGAGCTGCATCTTCAAAACACTTGCTTACTGTCCTCCCGGATCCATTCTTCATATATGTTTACAACCTTTCCTACACGACATCTATTTCCTGTCTGTCCGTCCAAGAAGAGGGATCCCTCCTCTGTTGCTCTAACTGAGGTTTCCTGAGTTTTTCACAGAGGGTGAAATATGCTGTACAGCTTGTAAAGCCCCTTTAGGCAAATTTGTGATATTGAGCTATATTAATAAACTTGACTTGACTTAACTTGGCTCTGCTCTGATTATACCTTGTTCTATTTTTATCGTAGCACTATGACTCACCACACATTCATCGCAAAATCTGATCCGAGCCTCGACTTGATTTCGTGCAGCGTGACACAGATTGCTGCCTATCTTTTATTAGACCCATCTCATGCAATAAAGCTACACAATTATTATTGTCTAAAGGTGCCTTTAGTTGCAACACAACTCTGTCACCACAGCAGGTAGTTTTTAAACTGGAGAGTTGTTTCACTCATTCTAGTCATGCCCCCCATCACACACACAAACTCACTTAACACCATCTAAGCCCGTTTACACACTAATAACCCCAAACACATCATCCCAGTATCCATATGGCCAAAGCGTTCACCAAAAGGCTGAGCTGATGAATGCAAAAATAACTGTCAAGCCTAATAATTACCCTGTATAACCAATAAATTTAAGGCTGATTAGAAAATGACAGCAAATAACTCAGCAATTTAGCAGTGTGACGGTGCACGGAGCCCTCAAGCAACAAAATTTCGAGCCATCTCCCGCTGATTGTCCTGAAATATTTTGCCCACGCAGCATAGTTTACCCCCTGTGTGTTCTGACAAAAGGCAGAGCCACGAAGCAGCGCCGACTCGCTCGGCTGTTGGCGGTTGAGAGGGGTTAAACTCACATCTACTTAAGTGCTGTCAAGGCACAAAATTGGACAGAGCACCGGGCTGAATAATTACAGAATAACAAGGGAAAGGGGGTCTTTGTTTTGCCAGGGGAGAAAAATAATTGATTTAGCAGGGGAGGGGCGGCAGAGATTTTTTGTCCATTTCTATTTTTTTTAACGCACCAGAGGACATGCAAGGTCCCCCGCAGTGGCACTTGGCGTCCGAGGGAACTTCCAACCTGCTAGAACGAAGAGCAGGGAGAGGTTGAGAAAATGTAATTAATTGGATCAGATTAAAATTAATGAAGTAATTAAGGAGCTGCCTGCCCTAGTTCTTCCAGTGTAGAACTGTAGAACGTAGCACTGGCAGCAGGAGTAGTAGCAGTGGCACTGTGGGGAGAAAGAGGGAGGGAGATAAAAAAAAAAAAAAGAGTGACTTCGATTTAGAGAGAGCGTGCAGGAAATGGTAATGAGGAGAGGGAGAAACACTAAAAATAAATAGCAGTAGGAAATGAAAGTGGTAATCTGTGGGATACCACTTTTCAATTTATTTTGTACATCTTTGGTGGTAAGTGCTCATTTCTTCACTCGCACTCTTTTCTTTGTCTGTTCAGCCAAATTGGCTGCCACCATGCTGACTATCAAGTTCCCTATCTGTTAATTCCCAACAAGCTGACAACTCTGCAGGATGAAATAAATGTACCAAATGATTTTTTCTTTTTTACGCAAGGGCCTACCTGACAACAAGTGTAAAAAACTTGCACACAAAAATTCAATTCGATTCACTTTTATTTATTTAGCGCCATGTCATAACAAAGTTGTCTTGGGGCAATTTTTCATATCGAGCAGGTCTCCTTATATTTACAGAGACCCAACAATTCCCACCAAGAGCAGCACTAGGAGACAGTGGCAAGGAAAAACTCCCTTTAACAGGCAGAAACCTCGAGCAGAACCAGAACCAGAACCAGGTTCTGATTGGCCAGCACAGGTGCCACCCCGTTATGCTAAACTATGATTGGCTATCCGTCCGGTCCGAGGCAGGCCATTAGTGCCAGTAATGGCAACATGCTAGTTGGCCTAACATGTTGTTAGCTGGTTGTCGTTAGTAGCATCTTGTTAGCAGGTGATGTTATAGACCTGCTTCACGCAGGTAAAGGTGGCGGGTGGCGAGTCTTCTCAACCAAACACTGGTTACTAGAGGGGTCCTTCCTGACTCACACACAACATCATACTGAAACCATAATGGTAAATGAACTGCATGCACATAGCATTTTCAGCCAAAGGACACACACACTCACACTGATGACACCGAGCTACCATGCAAGGTGCTAGTGGCTCCCAATGGTCTGGCCTTCGGGCCTGTTCATCTGGAGCAATTTGGGGTTCAGGACACGATCAAGGTCTTTTGTTGCTCTTTGGTAAGACAAGGGACATGATTCATGCATGGAAATGTTTCTGGTTGTGGAACAAGATAAACACTGATGGCAGCTAGACTTCTGAGCAGGCCATGGCATTTCGATGAAACTGCCCATCAAGCCAGTGGGACCAGCCACTGCAGTTTAACCTGAGCAGATGCAATACAGAGGGTCAAGCTGGTGAGTCTCAAGGACAGTTTAAATGTACGTTAGGTCAGCGCTAGAGGATGGTGTCACCTGTCAGAGGGCTCAGCAGATTTATGATGCCCGGTGCAGGGCGTAATGATGGGTCAGAGTCAGACAAAAGATCTGCACACTACTGTACTGATAATTTAATTTAACAGAGCAACGTTAGGAGCTGCCAGAGATCTTCGTCAGGCGTTGGCAAATAGGAGGGTGGAAAACATAATTCCAAAAAAGGGAGCAAATCTCACCAAGACATCGGTAAAGAATCCAAAAACAAATCAGCACTGACTTACTCAGCTGTAGACAATCATAGCACACAGCAATAATCCACAATCCAAAGTATTGTTGATAATAAAATGAAATGATAGGTAGTGCCATACCTGTGAGAGTTAACCAACAACTACAATTACACAACAGGAACAGTTACAATTATGGTACAAGTTACAATTATATGACCACAAAAATATCACACCTGTAGAGAGACAAAAGAGACAGAGAGTGTGTGTTGTGTGTAAATAAAGCTTTACTATGATCATTATGGCTTTGATTCCCAGTGGGACCACCCGTGCTACAAATGTACTTAATGAAAACCATCATCACACACATCAGACTGAAGATGTTATAATTATGTTCTCATGCTCTGACTGGTCCGGTCACAGAGAGACGGCTGCTTGCTGACTCTGTTAGTTTGTGCGACGACAACAAGGGGCAGAAGGCAAAATAGAACCAGAGTAGAAGACAGAATAATATATATGGAGAGAGTGACGCCGACATGACCACCCGACAGTGCAACAGTGGGCAAACCTTTCCTGTTGTACTTTTTGTAATACTTGGAAACACATTAAGTTTTTCAATGAAGTTTCATGTCCAGAACGACAGATGAAAGTGGACAGACAGTAGATTTATTAAAGGAATACTCCCCTGAAAACCGTCTTGAGTATCAAACACTAATCAGCAGGATTAAAAGGTGGTGCCGAACATTTTGTAGCTCTCGCATTTGCAGAGGATGACAGCTGTGGCCCAGGGACGGATTATGAGACAATGAGCCCCTGTGCACAGGCATGTAAAGGCCCCCCACCCCTCCTACATAGGAGCGTGACAGTTTCGCGTCTTTTTGTGGTCATTTCATGTCTCTTTGTGGTAGTTTTGCATCTTTATGTGGTGATTTTATAAACTGGAAATGATTAACTGTACCACATATCATGACACGCTTGCAACTGCATGTTTGGAAAATCTGAACCATCTTCAGAGCGGAGAAATCCATCCAAGTTCCAGAGGGATTACTTTTTTGCATGAAGCTGAGCTCTCTCTCTCTCCCTGTCTGTCTTGCTATGACAACCCTAATCTTGCCCTTAAATTAAGAAATAATAGAAACCAAAGCACCACGACTGGACTCTAATATCTCTCCTGGTTCCTTTCAGACTCTCCCTCCTCCCTCTTTTATTCTATTTTAAACTATTTTCTATTCTCCACTGATGTTTCCCTCGCAATGCTAATCCCTCTATGATCCAATTCACTTTGTCTTAAATTAAAGCCCCCCCCCACCCCCGACTGTCTGTGTGTACACCATCCCACCCACCCCCTCCCTTATTGTAATTCTACACCACCGTCTCACCCCCCCACTCACCATTTCTCTAATAATGACAGCGCATGTCCAGTCTGCCACATCAGGCCGACAAGGCAAAAAATAAAGTGTGTGTGTGTGTGTGTGTGTGTGTGTGTAAGAGAGTCTCAATTAATGGAAAGGAACGCCGGTATGGACAGGAAGAGCAAAATTGGGAATTAGTGGCTCTCAGTAGAGAAGTGGAAGCAAATCAGATTTTATGACCTCATGCGTATTAGACCAGAGAAGATTAGCTGAGAGGGCAAGCGATGGAGAGACAGTGTGTGTGTGTGTGTATGTGTGTGTGTGTGTGTGTGTGTGTGTGTGTGTGTGTGTGTGAGATGAATGCTCAAGAAGCTGCAATTTGTTTTATTTTTGTAATTTCCTTTTCCTCACGAGGTATCAGGGGATGCACTTAATAACCTTTATTCATCTGGGGAAAGCTTTTGCTGAGCATTATTGCCTCATTCCCCCCCCACCACCCTATTTCACATTCCTGTAGTTACACATGAACACGGTTACATATGTTAGTGATCCGTGTATGGATGCATCATGGTGGCCTTTACAAAATGGAATTATTAGTTACAAATACAAACACTGGATGTTTGTTATAAATGTGATATTTTGGGGGGTGTTTTCGTCAGTTTATCACGTCACTATTTATCAGATCGGGCACTTGTTCTCATTACAGTGCATTATACAATACGATGAATTTTGATAGAACACTGTGGGAGGATTTCTTATGCTCACTGTAAAAGAGAATGTAATGTAAATGAATTTTAATATATTCTAAATAAAAGCAGAGCTAAAAACCAGCTTCACAGGGGGTCTTTGTCTCATTTTGTAGAACAAACAGATGTCTGTTCAGTCTGATGTCCTGAGATAGTGCAGTTAATTGTGAGCACAGTTTTTCTCTCTGATCACTTTGACATAAAGCATCTGATTTGTTCTCCTTAAAATGTAAGGATATTTTGGTCATCCATGCAGTTTGCTAAACAGTAAAGGAGGCTGAGATCAGTAACAACAGCTATACAGTGGGAGGTGTCGTCTGCATAGCAAGAAAATGACTATTGTACATGACAGTAATGTTAAATAATGAAAAGTCTCGAACCCAGAATCGAGCCTTGAGGAACTCCATATTAAATCTGTATCTAATAAATGATGAAAACCAGTTTCAAACTTTCACCACAGCAGTTTTAGTACCATGCATCATTCAGAAAGCAGCCTGGAACTTCTCAAACAAGGTGTTTTTGTGTCCAGTGTCTGTCGACTGCATGTAGAACAGCTTACCTAACACTCTACTTACTCATATTTTACTTTTCTCGTCTTACTTTGCCGACTCCGTGCAGACAGGAAGGACCTGCAGCGGAGAGTTAAAACGGATCGTCGGCTCTCAACTCCCAAACGTGAGAGACATCCACTGGAGCCGTCTCCACAAACGGGCCTCTAACACCATGAGAGACCCCTCACACCCCGGCCACTTCCTGTTTACCCCTCTCCCCTCAGGTAGGCTCCGAACCAACAGGACAGGCTGCTGCACCCATAGGTCCCCATATCTATATATGCTGCTAAGTGGAGTGGATTGCTGCCAAACCAAATTTTGTTGCAATGACAATTAAGCATCTATCTGTATGTGTGTGTGTGTGTGTGTGTGTGTGTGTGTGTGTGTTGTGCAGGCAGAGCAGAGCAGACTGTATATACCCAGAGAGACATTCACTGTTCAGACAGTCAGCCTCCAGAGATGCAGGCATTTCTCTTCAGCTGCAGCTTTGCAACTCACACACTCACACACACACACACAGTGCAGTGAAAAACTACCAACACAACTCTGTATCCCTCTCACATAAACCATGTTTAACACACACATTTATGCTTATTACCTATCATCTGCATGGTTTCTCTCTCCCTCTCTCACACACTCTCTCACACACACACACACACTCCGCCTCTGCCTGTTGGGCAGGGTCATAAAAAAGTGCAAAGTCCTGCTTTTCAGTAAAGTGATGGTCTGAAAGTTTAGCAGGAACTTTACACCAGGGTCTGTTTCCAGCATTTTGCTGAATTCAGAGTAAACGGTATATTTCTGTTTATTTTTATTTTATTTTTTCTTGTTTTCCCGAAACACCCAGTGTCAGAACAGTGAGAGGAAAAACTTCCCTGAGGTTTTCTGAAATTGGAGAGATGTGCTCTTTACAGGGCAAGGTGCAAGAAATAAAACAAATGGCAGTAAAACAACTCCAATAGTAGCTTTGCCTGGTTGAACTGCATGACTTTTCACCGACTGGCTTACTCTTATTAATCTTTGCTGCTGTAGCCTGGAACTAAAGAACCCCATAATGTTATCTGCATCCAGCTGTGTTTGCAGTTTATTAATAGCTAACAGAAAATCTTTGTCATGCATGTTATGCTCGCACACACACACACACACACACACACACACACACACACACCTCCAGAACAGGCCGCCCTATCCCAATGCCCTAACATCTGTATGTGTGTGTGAGAGAGAGCAAGAGACTGAGTTTGTTCACACTTTTTTCAAATTGCCAGAACTTTTCCTTTTCATGGTAGTCATTGGAGAGGTTGATGGAAAGTGGCCATAATGAAGAGGCACTGCACAGGACGACCGCAGCACAGAGCAATTTCAAAAATTGAGAAACCTTTAACTGGAAAGGGGTGCCCATGATGCGAACATTTCCTTTTTCCGTTATGTGACCAATCACAGTAAAACCAAGTGGAGTCCCGTGCTGACCGAGGCACTGGACACACTACTGCAATTCAGATGGTTTTGACTGAACACACACCTGCTGTACCCTCTAATACTGCATTCTCAAAACTAGTAAAACATGTCTGAAACATTCTGCACACATTTTTAGTGGCCGTAGTGATTATGACGGGAGCAAAGGCGGAAGTCAGGTGGGGTGATTTAAAGAGCGACTTTCACCCTGGAGACCGCCATTCGTGTCCGTGTGTGTGTCTTTTGAAGGTAAATCAACTACACCAAAGACAGTCCCACAATCCACCATTGTACCAACAAGGAAGACAAGGATACATCTTGCAGTCTGTTCAATGCTAGATGACCAGCGTCACCTCATATTAACGATATGAAATAAATGTGATCCCCTGTTGTAACCCTTGTAGCCGGGGGCCATGTAGCTGCTACATTAGCTGCTAGCTGTCCTCACTGTGTCAGTTTGTTTATTGGCTAACATCTGGTCAGATTCCAAAATCCTTTGCAGATTGTTGCTCACCACCGTCACAGCAGGCCAAAGTTATCACTGGATTTAATTTAAAATATTCAGGCCACGATACAAAGAATCAGCGTTTGTTTCCATGTTCAGTATTTTTGTGACATCGTACCCTTAAATATCAGATTGCCCTTGTGGAGAAAAAGGAAGTGACAGAGGCTTTTCTGTGCTGACTCAGTCATACTGTGAACGCTCGGCTTGTGTTTGTGCCTCTTGGCTGGGATGTCAGGAGAATACAGAAAAGAATCAAGTTATGTGCATGTGAACAAATAGCTGGAAGCCCTTTTGCTTCCATAATTATTCTAGAAATAAAAATAATTTCCTTCTTCTCCGCTCTATTTAAATTTTTAAAAATCAAATGATGTCCCTCTCATCATTATTAGAGTTTAGTTTTGTGTTGTCCTCAAATGTCCTTATAATCCATTGGTTGAGGCTTTAGATAACTCTTCCGCTGCTCCTCCGATGGTTACCATAGTGAAAAGATGTTGATACTTTGGGCAAATCTGACAAGAGGATCTACCTTCCACCAAAATAAAGTTAGTTTGTGGGATACTATATTACAGTCCCAGAGGGAGTATTTTTAATAAGCTGTAAGTAATTGTTTCCCTCTGCGTCTGCAGTAACACCTGGGACCGGTTAGCAAGCTGAACACAAGGTGAGGACGTGAATTAAATGTCTGGAGAAGGCACACATAGACCACTGTGACTGTGTTACACTAATGCACATGGATGCACACACACACACATTCACATGCAGAGTCTAGGGAGGAAATGCATGCACTTAGCTGTGAAACGCTTCCCACTGTGATTGTTAATTACATTCTCTTTCCCTTGCCACCTGTGTGTGTGTGTGTGTGTGTTGGAGGGCTGTTCTGGGAATTTTCCAGCACATCTACACTTCCTCTTTCTCTCCTCCTCGTCTTCTCCTCTCCATCCCTCCTTATCGCTCCCGTTTTCCTCCCTTCCTCGCACCGTATCATCTTTCTCATTTTCTCCCTCCGCCGCTGCCTCTGCCACCCTCCGTCTCTCCGGATGTAACGGCCCGACTTCTTCTCAGAGCACTGCAGGGGACGAGCACTGGCAGGCAGCATCGATAATTAAGGGAGTAAACCAGAAAAGAAAAAAAAAAAAGACAGGGCGACATTAAGATTTATTAGATTTTAAAATGGATATTGTGAGAGAGAGAAGATGAAGAAAGAGGAAGTGGAGGAGAGACACAGGAAGCAGTGCGAGTGAAGCAGCACTTTTCTTCTCTGCCCAAACTGAGAATCAGTCGTGAGCCTGCAGCTGTGATGGCCCAAACTAAACCGTCTCTGATACGAACAGCAGAACATTTATGAACACAGTATATGTGGAAATACAGTTGTGTTGTATTTGTACTTGAGGAGGAAAACTACGTGCGTTAAAGGTGCAGAAACACAACTCTTTAAATAAGTTCCAAGGCAATCACAAACACAAGCCTTTGTTAAATGTGCTTGGGGTAGAAGTACAGGGATAGAGGCAGTTTTCTGTGTTTCCCTCTAACCCAAATCCTGGTTTCCTTTGACAATAATGTGTCCTTAAAGAAAAGATTCTTGTTAACAATATAAGCTGCAAAAAAAGGGAAAGAGGGAAACAGAAGTTTATGTACAAACAGTGGAAAAAATTCAGAAAAGCTTTGTTCCTGAAAGCGTCCTCAGCCGAAAACCCACAGCACTGCTCAATTGTTCAAAATAAAATGTGAATATAATATTATGGCTGTTATCTCTCCGATAGACAAGTGTGACGTCATTGTAATGCAGCTAAACTTTTTAATGACCAACACGTTATATAATTAAGTATCACCAACAGTGCATATAGCGCTCAGCTACTATTTTACAGCGCTGCTTTTCGCGAACCTGCACTGGCTCCCGGTATCTTTAAGTTCTTCTTCTTGTTTACGAGGCTCTCACTGGTTTGGGACCGGCCTACATTACTAACTCTTTGCCGTTTTATAATCCCTCTTAGATCCTCTGCTGCTGGTTTTTTTAAATACAAACTTTCACACAAATAAGAAAATCGGCAGCTCGACCTTCTTAACTCTGCACCCTCCGTTATTTTGTCGTCAGCGCTACTTGTTTTGTCGTTACGTGTTTTATCGTAACAGAAACCCCTTTCAGCTTCATCAGAGAGACTGATCTCTCCCCGGACAATAACCATGCAGACCAAGCACCAAATCCCTCCAGCTGCCAACACTGACTACCTATTAAAGCCCATGTTACACTGAGGGCAGCAGGCTTTAAAGAGCAATATTGGCTTCAGTCACAACTACTGGTGCTGAGATTAAAGGCGAATGTTGAGTCTGTTCCAGGGGGAGGAGACAGAGAGAGCACACTCAGGCCAGTAATTAGGCTGCTTTGCTCTCTGGTTGAGAGTTGCTGTTTTTTTGATGACAAAGACAGCGATGCTCCCCGTGGCCTTGTGGAGCTTCGTGAGAAGAGCCCGGCAGCACAACCAACCAAACTTAGTTAACATGGACGCAGTGACAGTATTACTTCTGTAAGGCACTTTGGATTAAAGCTTCCAACAAATGTAATAACTGTGTTCTTCCTCTCTGACTAGGCTTTTTTTATGCCTGTAAGTGTAGGAAGACCGAGATACAGAGGAGGGGGACATTTCTGTGCTGAGTCTGTTATTTAAAGCAACTACGAGGACAAGAGGGAATATAGAACAGGAGGCAGAGGAGGTGATGTATGTGTATATTCATATATATATATATATAGGATGTATGCTATGATGGTTTCCCATAAGTATTGTCAAAGTTGTGGAACACAGGATTACTGGAGATTACTGTAATCTGATTACAAATATATTGATATTAAAGTTATTTTTACAGGCACAAGTACAAAGCATTGACCAATGCAACATTATTACCAATGCCGTCTCCTAGAAATTCCATTTATATACTACTAGTTTGTTTTGTCGCTAGCGTGGCAATATCTTTAGCTGATGCCAGTCAGGCACTTTGGTTCAGACAGAATCATTTCATTGGTCCTATCCAGCAGAGTTTCACACCTCAACTGAGCCACTTCCTGTAAATACCCACCTAACCCTCTCCTCCTCTTTCGCTCTTGCATGCTGCACCCCTCCCCCACCCTGTTTTCTCTTCCTGTTTCTTCCTCTCCTTCCTCCTCTTCATAGTGTCCTGAGGAGGGTCCGTCGTGCCCGGGTGCTACGGCAGATTCCCTACCGAAGCGTTTAGTGTGTAAACACAACGATAAAACCATTTGATCATGCTCTAGTTGCTATGAGCAGATATTGTCGGGAAAACTATTGAAATACATAGTTAGTGAACATGCTGATACCAGCCTGTAAACATTTTGATAAGTCCTAGAGTTTGTAATCCAGGCATCATTACTTTCCAGTAGTGTATATGATCCTAGTTTCTAGGAGACAGGGTTGTGTTGAGTGGGGGCCTTGTCTGTGTGTTATTAGCACAATTATGTTGTTACATTGACGCTATAAGTTTAAAACTGGAGCGCAGTTACCTGCAGTGGGCTTGGAGTGTGAGGATCTATTAAAAAAAGTCAATTCTTTTAAACACACTGATTTAACCCGAGTGAAAACCTGTTCCAGGGGTCGGCACTTGTCCTCTCTAATTTCAGTTTGTATTAGCTGTCTGCATTTTACATTTCAACAGAAAAGAATGGCACTACATGTGACGACGTGCTTTGTCAGTGTGACTTTTAATATGTATGAAGCCCTTGAGAAACCCTGTTAGCAGCACGCATTACAATTAACCCCTCTCTGTTCCTTTCAAACTAATCACTTGTCATTCATGTTCGCTCTCTTCCCCTCTCCTTTTCTTATTCGCTCCCTTCTGTGTTGCTTGTCTGTCTGTCGATCCATCTGTTCATCGAGGTGCTTTAAAATGTCTTCCCGTCTCTCTTTTCACGTGTCTCATTAGCTTTTTTGTTCTTTTCTCCAAATTACCTTCGATGGGGTCAGTAAGTGGTTTGTATATGAGTTACACACAATTAACAGTCAAGCCAAGCTGTCTGGTTTATGCACACACACACACACACACACACACACACACACTCTGTCCTGAAGAGCTGACACAGTTTTTCAGAGAGGCCTCTCAGGAGTGCTCGTCTATGAGGAGATGAGAGAAGAGGAGGAAAAGAGGAAAATAAGGAAGTGAGAAGAGATACATCAGAGAAGACGGAGACCAAAAGTGAACAAGAGAATGATGTAGAAAGCAAACAAAGGATGAGGAGGGAGGTGATGGAGGGAGAGGAAGAGCACAAGGAGATGAGTTGAAGAAAAGGAGAAGAAGAAGAAGAAGAAGAGAGAGAGAGGGAGAGAAAGGGAGGAAGGCAGGAGTCCTGGGGGAGGAATAGAAATAACTGCAGGGAATAGAGGAGGAAAGCAAGAGTGAAGGGGTGAGAGAGGGCAGAGAGAAACACAAAAGATGAAGAGGATGAAGAGGGATGGAGGCAGCAGCTTAGAGATTAGCATGACTATTAACTGCTGTCTGACTGCGGTGCTCATTAAAGTCCACTGCAGAGACGCTTTTTTCCTCCTGCCTGCTTCACATTGCTGCTGCATCTCTGTGTGTGTGCGTGTGTGTGTGTGTGTGTAATACTTGCTTGTATTTCTGCATGTGTGTACACTTGCATGTCTGTGTGCATCCATGTGAGTGTCTCTGCAGGCCCTCATACAGTACGCAGTGTTGCAGACATTTTGGGGGTGGGAGGGGCTTCTGGGTATCTGAGACATGGTGCTAAGTGTGTGTCTAGAAGCAGACACGGCGGGGAAGGCGACACCAGGTGCCAACAGGACTAGCTTCCAGGCTGACCACTGCAGTATGGGTGGTCTAGGGTTGTGTGTGTGTGTGTGTGTGTGTATTAAGGAGCGGAGAAGATAGACGCCACAGAGTCCGACATTTCCCTCCTCCACATCCCTTGACTCTTCACACAGGAGGCGCAGCGTGAGCAGCAGCAGCAGTTTGGAGTGTAGGTCTCCTGCGTGTTGATCAGAACCCAATACACAATCACTGCAGTGACGCGTGTAAATGTTAATGTTTTTACAATATTTTTTATAGTTTATATGTATTCTTGACCAATATACCAAGGCAAATTCCATGTATGTGACTTGATAATAAACTTGATTCTGATTGATTAAAATCTGTTCTGTCAGACACACGTGAGACTTGACATACATACTAATAATAATATCCAAATCTTTAAACTCAATAACTCAGTATTGAGTTACTCTTCACTTTGCTACAAACTGGGTTTGATGAAGGCGTCAAAATACAGAAATGACCATAAAGCCTTGTTATTAAAAAGGAAATATTTCTATGTATGAATAAATATAGATTATTTTTGTTTCCTATAAGTCATCTGCATTGACTGCAAACTCATGTACAGTATGTTCTCCTACAATGTAACATCACTTATATTTGGGGTCAATTAGACCCCAGATCTCTAATAAAAAATGATACACAAATAGACTCATTTTGGATTTGGGAGGGGTAGCGCTGCTTATGGAGTCCTGTCGACACCAACCACAGATACAGAGCGGATGAAAACTCATTGTATTTAACCAGATTTTACAGCTGGACGCTCTGAGAGCCCAAACACACGTAAGCACGAGTTCAAAATCAGGTTTTTATGCAAATCTGATCAAATTAGGAAAGTTCACGAAGTATCAGGCTGATAAATCAATGTTACATGTGATTTTTGAGATTGTTAAAGGAGACCCGGGCTCTCCAAGACCCCCAACACAACATCAGGGTTAAGTCAGAATCAGCTTTATTGGCCAGGTGTGTTTGAGCATACAAGAGATGTGACTCCTGTTTTTAGTGGATTTTTATGAATTTGCACACAGTTCCAGTTAAGATCAAACGTGGCTTGTTCTCACAGAGTGACAGGTGGGTGCTGCTGCGTCTGTAGCGTCCCTTTTAGTGGACGCATCCATCTTAGCTGTCTTACAGTATCATAGTGTTTATACAGCGGTGGAGCTTCAGCCCCTTCAGCCAATCAGACCACTGTATGGCACTGCTGAGTGCTTTGGGAACTGAACAGCAAAGTGGAACATTAGCTGAGCTTCAGCAAGTAGCTTTACTGATATAATTAGCTATATATTAGCTGTGTGTTAGCTAATCAACATTTAAATTAGTATATCTAGTAGAGCTGCAACGATTAGTCAACTGACAGAAAATGAATCTGCAAGTTTATTATTATCCTCTTTAGTTTTTTTTTAGTTTTTTTTGTTTATGTATGATGATAAAGTGGATTTCGTTGGGTTTTGGATCAGTAGCAGATTAAAACAAGCACTCTGAATGAGCACTTAGCCTTGGGCTCAGGGAAATCATAACAGGCATTTTACTCTTTTCAGAGACACAACGATGCACCGAGAAAACAACAGGCAGATTAATCTATAACAAAAGTCATCATTAGTTATTTAAATGCTCTTATTTTCTGCTCCTTAGCTCCATCTGCTCTCTGTTGTTGACGTATACAGTCTACCACTGCCACTGTCGCCTCCACCCACTAACGAACTACAACTTCAATTAACCATTTTACCTGTATCACTGTACAAATCTGTGTGTTTGTGTGTGGGAGTCAATAAAGTGCATATGAATAAATATATAATAATGTTGTTGCTACTATTCAATGCTTTACTACGCAGGCCGCCTCCGTTTGGATGAGCACGTGCATGTGTGTCTTTACGTGTCGCACATTATATTACACAGCGTATTTAGTTTGTAAGTCTACAGTTTGATTGCCTCAAACACTGTAACCCTGTTTGCTGCTACTGTTACTGTAGTTCTAATAATACTAGCATGCCTGCTGGTGCTAAAGCAGCCAGCCAGGCGACATATTAGGGCAGGGCTGAGTAGCTTCTGACTGGCAGATAGACAGCTGCCGGCTCTATAGGTCAGGTTACGGATGAGCAAGGCGACACAAGAGATGTAAAAATAAACAGGGAGAGAGCGAGAGTAACAAAGAGAGGGAGAGTGAGCGAGGCTGGTGTGGCATGGAGATGATAAGAGGAGAGAGACAGAGGCGGAGACAAACTGAGCAGAGAGATAGAGGAAGACATATAAAGTAGGTAGCTTGAAGGAACAAAGGGCCGAGGCGACGCACACCGCGAGAGAGAGACTGACAGAAGCTGTTTTGCACTGTTTTGCACTTTGTCCACAGTCTTATCAGCTGAACGAGTGTGTGTTAGCGTGTGTGTGCATGTGTGTGTTTATGCAGATGTCAGTACGTGTGTGTGAGCGTGCATGTGTGAGCACATTCTGTTAGGGAAGCTGTTTTAGTTAAGAAGCCAGAGTTTTGTATAAACCTTGCAACAAGTCCTCCAACCTGAACGACAGAATAGGCGGTGACTCCCAAAACAACATATTATATAGGGGTACCGGACCTTCGTCGTCATGGTGACAACAACAACACGTGGTTAACGTCGTGAAACGGTCGCAGTTCGGTTATGGTTTAGGAAGAGATCATGGTTTGGGTTAAAATAATTACATTAGTTACGTAAGTTATGTACGAAACTTAAACGCGAACAGCGGTGAAAGTCCTGTGTTGTCTGACCCATCCATCCCCCCCGACCTCCTCTCTATGTGGACTCTGGTGCTCTTTATAGGTCGTTGTCCAACAATAAGCGTGAATATGGGTCGTAATAAGCTGCTTGCACAGTCCCAGCAATGCCAAAAAGACATGTCCATAATTTAAATCTTTAGAGGAAGTCAAAGCACAAAATAAAAGAATCGCCGGTCCCGAACCCGATTTCTTTTTTTGAAAAGAACTATAACCACGAGGAAACAGGCGGCTGTGACCTGTGATATGGAGCGTTCTGATTCGGACTCCAGAAAGGTGCAGCCTTCGTGGCTGGAAGTCCTGATCATTTCTTCCCAACTTTGACACAAATTTCTTAACTCCACTTACTAGATTTCCCAGACCTTTCAGCCGCATCCTGTGGCTTTCATCAGTGGATGGAGTTGTATAACCAAAATACGACCAACTGTTATTAGGTGAGCGAAACGAAATGTGATCTCTGTGACGACTGAGCAGATTGCTGAAGGCTACAAGATTCGACTAAAAGCTCCAGAGGAAGAAGTCCAGTAAGCGATCTACTATCTTTAACCTCAGTTCCCCTCACGTGTTCATCATGCTCATAGATTTGACACCACACAATCATTTTAGTGAGTTATACCTCCAAGTCACATTCATTTCAGTCAGTACACCAAAGTTTAACTATGACGTTTTTTTCCACGTCGTGTAGAATAACTGAATTTGTGGGAAAACAGAAAGTATTTGAAGCATGCATGTTACCAGAACTAGCCTACTCCCCCCCCCCATAAAATCAGATGTTACATGTATGTACTCATTAGCAGTGGCTTTTAAATTCAGTTAATATTCTTTTCAAATATAGAGTCTTCCACCCAGTGATTTACAGCTGTGACCGTCCACATGGAGTAACTCTATTACGTGGACCCTCGGAGCTCGGGGAGAGATAATGCAGTCAGTGTGTGTGTGTGTTCATGTGTGTGGCTACTGTATGCATGTGTGTGTGGGTGTGTGGGCTGTGTCAGCACTGATCGGTATGCTGGGAATGTTTACATAGATATGCCGCAGCTCATGTGGTAATTTACTGGAGAAAGCCCACATTTATAAACTCGGTGAACCTCTCCAGTGTGTGCTGCAGCGTTACCTACAGCACAGAGCCGAGAGGCGGACTCCCAGGAGCCAAGAGAGATAAAAACTTTGGAAAAACCATACGGGCTCTCATATCTGACAAAATTCATCCAAACATGTAATGCTGCAATATTGTACTCCCACCTTGGAAAGAGACTCATCAACTATCGTCAGTCCTATTGATAAACTGTCTGTTGAGCTCTGTGGGATAATCCACCACTGCCAGCATGATACATAGAAAACTTTGCATTCTACCTGTCAGAAATCATTTACAAACCAACTCTGTATTGACTCTGAGACCTTTTGTCTCCTTCAGGCAGTGCCAGCGCAGGAAAGTCTGCCAATATTCACTGAGCTTTTTAAATGGGTTTTGTCTGTTGCCTCTCCACTGTACTTTCTGTTTCTTGCCACTTTCTGCCTTGATGTTGCTGCTCTGACTTTACTCTGCTGGCTGCTGCCATTAAGGGCCCCACACGTGATCAGCGCTGGCTGTGTCGTTGTTTTCCTATGAGGAGAGCGGTGGCGTCCAACTAGGCGGAAGCGCTACCCTTGGCGTGGCTCACCGCTCAAAATTGCCACCGAGCGCTGCACTCAAAATTCTATTTATTTCAGCTTTGACATCGGTTGCCGCTGACCTTTTTTTTACAGCGCAACCAAAGAGATAAGAGCTGTATGTGATGTAGCCAGAAGCGACACATGCAAGCAGGGGATGTAGAGAGTGATGAGCTCCATCCAATGCTAAAGTTAGCACGCTGTGATGACGCACCTTACTCTGCGCCCATCATTTGAAGGCAGCTTAACACAGCAGAGGACTGTCGATCCAGCCACGTCGTGCACGTGCTCTTGCATATCTTCTCTGTTCCTATATTGCTGCCAGTATGCTTGGATGGTCGAATAGCTGGAGGGGGGGCTGTGTCCCAGCATTTCTGTAACTTTACGAAACAGAGCTTCTTTTTTCATTCCTCCCACATCACTTTCTGTCACTTTTCATGCGAACACCTGAGTGCAACACTATGAAAGCCATCCAGGAGGAGCTGTCTGAACATGTGCACCATTATCACCATATTTAAACAATATCACGTTCCCCAACTGAAGAAAACATGAATCATAATGAAGCGCGTGATTTATACAGCAGTAAAGCAACCAAACAGGGGCTTTGGTTTAAGAATTGATAGATGCTTTCTGGCGATGAAACTGAACCCACGACCTTGAAACAGGAAGCAACTTCCAAAACAAGAATAATCATTTTCTGCCTCATTCCGTTTGAGAAGTACCACAGAAGAGTGGTGGGCGAGGATTTTGACCCAACGGCACTCGGCATCAATCTGAATCAAAGGAGGAGAAGTTGTGGGCAGTCCACACTGTCTGTTTTGTACTGCTGCTCCATTCTGCGCTGCCAGATTGGACGAGGGGAAAAGATGGTAGGAACAGAAGATAATTGGAGAGTGGATGAAAGGGAGAGGCATGCAGGGGGAAGGAGAGAGACACAGATAGAGGATGACAGAGCGGTCGAGAGGTTGAGATGAAGCGAGCGAAAAAAGGGAGGGGGGGTGTAGAGGGGTTGGCGAGAGAGAAAGAGGCTAGACAAAGAGTTACTTGAGAGGGAGAGAGTAACAGAGAGGTGCACAATGTGTTAGAGCGTGAGGAGAGGCAGAGAGTCGGGGTCCAATTGAAAAGGAGAATGAAGGAGAGGGAGATGCTTTCTCGTGATGGAAGTGTGAGGCACTTGAACACAACTGCCTGCTATTCTGAAAGAGACAGTTCCACCCTCTGCTCTCGCTTTCCCTCATGAGATATTGATTTGAAATACATATTTTTAATAAGTGAATCTTGTATTCTTGTGAAATTGATTTTCTGTGTATTTTCTTTGATGGAGGATAAATTCTTCTTTGTCTGGTCAGCCTAGCTATCACTGCTTGTGCTAATTACCAAGTTCTTCTTGGTCACTGCGGGGCTGCTGGGAAATAAAATGGATTGATATCCTGTGCATCACAAGGATTATTCCCAAGAAAGATAAATGAGGCGCTGGGTGTTTAGAACAGCAAGTATGCTTTTGAGAACTGGTCATGCAGCCCATTATCCCCAGCAATTACATCCATATTGGTCGATTAACATCCGATGCCAACATTCAGTGCTCATGCAGGAAGTAGTCTTCCCCTTTCTGTAGCGAGGCAGACAGTGAAGGTGTGGAGTTGGTGGACGGGCAAGTAGCATGTCTGACTTCCATGCAGGAAACCAGAGTCTGTGTCCCACCCCTGCAATTAATGTTCTTCTTTCCCTGACTGTAACCATATTATTTCCTATGTGCAGATACTATTGGCGGTGAACGTACAATTGTCACTGAACATAACTGGGGGTTTGCACAAGTGTCCAATATTGACCTTTGGATGAGGTCACTCATTTTTCCTGGTTTTCCTGGACACCCCTTCCCTCCTTGAAGTTTTTCAGGTGATCTGTGCCACACCTCCTCAAACTGTTTTCTACTGTTTTCACCTCGTTGCACACTGCAATGATCCTGGTTCCACCTCAAACGGCAAATAGATACCGAAATGTCGCCGGTTCGATTCCAGCCTTCTCTTTCCGCCGTTTCCTGTCTGCCTCTGCTATCTAATAACGGTGAAAAATCCCCCCAAAAATCGACTTAAAAAGATACACATAATATACACATGCTCAGCTCAAAAGCGTTTCCCATGACTGTAAACTTTTGAACTGTAAAGTCTTTTACTGGGGTTGCTGAGCTACAAACTCTGCTGTAATCACATTCATGTATAAGCAGCACTTCTTCCACATCTACATGTATGTAATCTGTGATGTGAGTCCTAGCTGTTCAGTTGCTTTAATCTTGAGGTTGCACAGTGGATGGACAGAACTTGTCGACTCGCTTTGCGCTGCCTCATTTGCATGAACCTCCCACCTGTTTGCACCAAAATACCACACAGCTGAGTGAATTTCAAGGGCAGGAAAATATTAAACTACCAAACAAAAATGGGGCCATAGGATCCCACCTTTGGGAATCTTTGTTTGGGAGTTAAGTGGACTAACATGAGGAACACACATACATTCACAGTCACAGGAAAACAAGCAAGCACATTTAAAACACTTCAGAAAGCCAGTGTACTAAGGGTTAGTAGGTGTTATGTAGGTGGTGGGTCAAAAGGTCAGCAGCTCCATCACTGGATGCTACCTATGCACAGTGAAAGGCCAAAAGTTCAGCTGGATCTTGTTTAGTATCTTGTTTCTTACCGTACTTAGCAGTTGCAATGGTAAACATCTACATGTCCATGACCCTGTACTGTACATCTCCTTCTCATTGAGTCTGATCTGTGTGAAGCTGTTCCATCCTCTGTCCTGCAGCTTCTGCACCAGTTTTCTCGTGTCCAGGTGGACCGTGTGGGTTTGGGCTTCTCAAGAAAATGTGTGAAGTGTTTTCTGTTGTCCATAAAAACTATGATCAAAGCAGAGGCAGAAGGGAAAGTAAGATGACAAAAGAGAGAAAGAAAAGTGTCCTCCACTCTCTCCTGAGCTCTGCATGCTTTCCTCTCTCTTTCCACATCACCACTTGGATCAATAAACCTCTACTGTACGTGCATAAATGATTTCCCAGGACAGCTGGGCATGCAGCCCACGTTCCCATTTGTTTCGTATGACATATTGTGGAAGCTAAATGCTTGTTCTGCCTGTTGAACTTAGCACCACTCTTTGATGACTACTGAAAGCTTTTGTTTAATTAACAAGATAATTGTATTTATTTTGTCTTTTTACTTCATCTCATACGTCTTGGCTCTTAATCGTGTCTACAGGGGAAATCAAGCTACATGTCAGCGTAAGTGTGTGTGACTTTAAAAAAAATATTCCAGCAGAAACTGGATTAATGAACGGAGGATTTGAACGAACACTTTCACCTAAACACCATATTCTGGCTATAAAACATGAAGAAACTGTAGCTTTGAAACCGTTTTCCATCCCAAGCCATCTGTTCATTTCTACAAGATGTGATGGAAGGAAACAAATATTGTATTCTTTCTTTCAGGATGAGAAGAATTATGGATAAAAGATAATCAAATTAAGAGGGTATGTTTATGAACATGTGCTCTTATGATGAGAAGCATTTTTCTCCTTTTTTATACCCCTGCCTCGCATGCCATATGCCACATGCTAACTCAGATTTTGGAAGCAAACAAATAAGTTTTCACCCTCATGTGTTTGAGATTCTCTAATCACTTTTAACAGTATCTAATTCCGGTGTTATGATTACAATTAGTCGGTGCTAAATAAACTAATTAATCAGGACACAGTGGTTCCCCAGGTCACATAAGTGGGGATTGCTGAATATATTTTCTCAGGAGAAGAACGTTGATTAAAGCTGCTTTAAGCATGGGTGACACTTCTTTCACATTGCTTAGCGGTTATTGGCAAAATTACTTTCTTTCATTGCTGTCTGGCTAAAGGAGTGATTGATATTAATGATTACAATCTAATAATCTCTAACAAACTTCTTTTTAAGAAAATAACTGTGCCACTGTCCTGGATGTGACGTACAGTGTGACTTTGTAAGACTAAATCTTCAAGTGCAAACACACTTTTAAACTCATCCAAACTCCATCAGTCCCACTTACAAAGATAAAACTGTCTTACAGGGTTTTTTTCTGTTCTTGCTAAACAAAAATATAAAACACAACATAATTAAAGAATGAGTGGGCAGATGGGTATGAGAAGAATAAAAGGGAGGAATTGAGGGGGAGGGAAAAGAAGGAGGGTGAGGAGAACATAATGACCACTGATGGTGTTGCTTACACAACTCTAAAAAGGGTCCGCAGCTATTTCCATCTCTGGTGGGCTGCTGCAAGTATGCAAATATATCTTCTTCATCCCTGCAGAGGCTTAAGGGTGCAAATAAAACAGGAGCAGCATATGCTCAGATTTAAATATGCATGACTGATGAGCCCGAGGAGCTAATCACCATGGCATGAGGGCAGGAAGTGGGGTGGCTGTCCACAAAAAGCTGAACTTTTAGCCTTTCACTGTGCACAGGTAGCATCCAGTGATGGAGCTGCTGACCTTTTGACCCTCCACCTACATACAGTACACTGGCTTTATGAAGTGTTTTAAATGTGCTTGCTTGTTTCCCTGTGACTGTACGTGTGTTCCTCATGTTAGACCACTTAACTCTTGTGTGGCTTCATTGCACCACACTAAATCTAGTGTACATAGTATTTTACTCTAATAATTGAAATGGTGGTCCGCCTGGTTAAATAAATGCATGTTGTGAACATCAGCAATATCTCCTAGAATCTTTTATTCGCTGTAGAAATTAAGAATGTAATACTTAATGATTTGCTGATACCGGCCGATACTGCCACATTTTTTTCCCACTTTTTCCACAAGCACTGACTAAAAGCCAAAGATGTCAACTTGATAGTGCTGCTATAGGAAAAGTCAGGTGATCACCAAAGTCAGTAGGAGTCATCCTCTGGGGATTATGAGTCTCTGTACAAATAGTTATAGTTATATAGCAACAGCAATAGTTATTTCAGTCTGGACCAAAGTGGTGGACAGAGACAGACGTTGCCATCCGTAAAGCCATTCCACTAGCATGGCTAAAAAGAGAGACAGAGTCTTCAGTGTTTGTAAGACCTGAATGTATCAACCATCAAACAAAGGCTAGTGTTTCCAGGCTTAGGGGTAAGGGCGTGTGTTTACTAGTGCATCTATCATCTATCTTTGCATGAGCGTGCCCTGACTGTCGTCTATTGCTATCTGATTGCAAATACTGAATGAGTTGCTCAGGATGATTTATGTGGGTTAAATCCCACAGTGTCCATTTCTCATATCTTCAGCAGAGATCAATGTCTTCGTGCTCTGACACGTATTCTAGTGAAAAGTCAGGTGGGGAAAAACACTGAAGCAGTGAAAAGCAAAACGAAGACAAAAGAGAACAAGCAAGATGGGGGAGTAGGTCGAATCAATGAATATTTGAATTTGTCAGGGAGTTATTTTCAATGTGCTTTTTTCTGCTCTCTTTTTTTTTTAACTTTGTCATCTTCATTTAAATCTGTATTAGATCGGCACACAGCCAGATATGTAAAGCAGACATATTGTGTCCTCTTTAACTTTTCCCTGGCAGTTTACTTAGTTACCTTGCATTCCTTGCTAAAAATAGTCGAGCAGTAAAACACCTCCATCTGCTAAAAATAGTTGAGCAGTGAAACACCTCCATCTGCCCTCTGCCCATTCACTTCCATGCCAGGCAGCATGAGTCTTCTACAGACAAAGAGCCTGTTATTTATGAACAATCATAAATATCCAGGACAACTTCTCTGGCACGCTGAGATGCAGTGGTCCATAAAAATCATGGCACACCTTGTTGTAGCCTGTTTTTAGAAGGAATGTATCCACGTATGTACATTTGGTTACCATGTGAAGGAGTGGACTAACAGAAGAGCAGAACCTCAGCTTGACACAAACTCTCCCATCAGTTCTTCTGTCCAATGTTCTCTCGACAAACTGGTCCACCTCAGACGACACCTCACTCCCCACAAGAGCCATCAGACAAGCAAAGCGGACCTACTCAAAGAAAATCCACGGGCAACATGGTTTGTTCCGCTTCACACACCTAATTTTCAACCGTTCGGAGCATTTTGACCAAAAATAAATTGGTTCGGAACCCGAAAACTTGGTTCCCAGCTGGAACCAGAAAATATCAGGTTTTCCTCGACCTGAAGTGCGAACCATGACGACATCAGTGGGCGTGTCATATTCTACAGGTTGGAAAGAGAGGATGGAGAAGACAACATGGTGTCTGGTCTACTATGGTAATAGTCTTCTATGTCTCCTTATTATTAATAGTTTGTTCATGCTTGTTTTTAGCATAAAAACAACTGAACAGAAGCTTGCGGGTAATCAATGCGATCCGCCATCTTGCTCCTACTGTTTACTTCTGTTGCGCATTGTGCCACGTCCTCCGTTGACGGCACATCCTTGATTACAATGGTTCCAACTTTTAAGCATGGTTTGAAAAGTAGAACAAGCCCATAAGTGTGTGTTCCTTTCCATTTACACATAAAAAAACCTGAGTGGAAATGCTGAACGTCGAAATATTGCAAGAAAGTTTTTACACTTGGTGTATTGATAAAAAACAAATGCCACAAAGTGCAATGTAAAAAGAAGAAATCAGAAATCACCAGATTCAACCCAAATAAGGCTGCTGAACCTGACAATGTCTAAGTGAGACAGTTGTCCCTGCATGGTTAAAGACCACCACCATCCTCCCTGGGCCCAAAAAGACAACTGCCTTACTGACCACGGGCCCATAAAACTTAGGCCAGTCATCAAGAAGCACCTCTTGGGTCCAGCCATGAGTCACTTTAAGACCACAGTTCCCACCTCACTGGACCCCCTGTAGTTTGTTTATTGCCCCACCTGCTTTACAGATGACACCATAGCAATTGCCCATCACCTGGCCCTGACCTACCTGGATAAAAGTGACATTATGTGACAGCAAATCCTCCAAATTAAACAACAAAATAAATTGCTTGTAACTGCCCTCCAGAACGACACGTAGAAGCATTTTCTGATGTGATGCCGCTATCGACATGATGACATAATTTGTCTTCCAAAACCGTTTTATGATGTGACAATGCCATGGTTAAGGTTTGATAGGTTTAGGTAAAGTACAGGAAAAGAACATGGTTTGGGTTAAAAAAAGTACTTAGTTAAGGTTACGGAACGATCATGATCGTGGTTAAAAGAAACCGACGTTGACTGTTGGTAGGAAATGATCAGTGGTCTCTCCCGTGTTGAAGTCCCAGGTTTTGTTGACCCATCCATCCTCTTTTTGACTTTTTGGCTTTATAACAACATCAACTGATTTCCTCCTTGGCTCCCAACGGACAAAAGTCATAATTACTACGGCTGCTAGAGGGCTAAACAAATGTCATTTCTGGGCATTTGCGGAATCGACTTCATTTGACCGTTGAACACAATACTCCCAGAGGAATTAGGCAAATTAGGAAGGTTTTGGGAGGAAGGTTTTCAGGCCTGCTGGGTCTCATTCCAGGAGCTCCATGTTCTTTGGAAGGCAAAGGACCTTGTTACGGCTGTAACTGTACGGCTTGAGGGCAATCTGGATTAGTCCACATGCTCAGAGGTGTTGGTCTGTGTGTTTTACCTTTAACATACAGCCTTGGCAAGTAGTGCTGAGTGCACTTTATTTTAATGAATAAATAGCATGGTGGTAATTTGTGTGATTGTGATTGTGTGACAAACTATTGATTCATTGTTTTAAGGGTGGGGGTGTTACGGCTGTGTGTGTTTCCCTGTACGGTTTGTCCCTTTTCCTTTTCTGTTCTCTCTCCAATGCCCAGGTGTGCTACACCTTGATTGCTCAATGAGGTGCACCTGGGGAATGAAGTGTTTAAAAGCTCCTGTGCCAGCATCAGAGGAGAGAGGCTTCTGACGTGGAGCCTGCTGGTCACGCTGCCTCTCAGCCTGTGTTTTATGGTGGCCTTGATTTAGTGTCTTGGGTGTTTGCTTGTCTTTATGTTAATAAATGCCATGGCTTTGATTGTTTTAAAGGGTTTGTTTGCCCAGTACCACCTCTGTTTTATATTAAAAAGAGACAGTCAACATCACCTCAAGAATTTTAGACCTTCTCTCACCCACTGTCTCTGCATTCAGACAGGGACTACAGAGAGTATCCGAGCAGCTGCATCACTGTCTGATACAAAATAGCAACACCTCAGACCACAAGAGCCCTCAGCAGACAGCAGCAGCTGAGAACATCATGTTTCCCTCCACCACAGAGGATATTTCCTGTATCATAAACATTGAATCCACAGTTACCTGAACTGAATGAACAGTCCTACCTCCCCTCTGAGAGTCACACAGCAACATTAGCACTCATAGTCTCTAGAACGTGTATCTCCTGGACTGTACACTTTACATGTTTTGCTGCTCCTTACACCTTGTACTTGTACTACTGTAATTTCTTCTCACTCTGTGTTTATGGGTTGACAAAAAAAAAAATCTACTTCTTGGTTTCAACAATCCCTAAAGGAAAAAGGACTGAAAAAGCCTTTTCTCCTTGCCCACTTTCTTAAATCTTTCTCGATCCATCTCTTTCTCTTTGCTCTCCTCCCAAAAGTAAAATCAGATCCATCCATTCTTTACAATTAATTTTCGTTCGATTCCTCCTGGGGTAGATTTTCTAACTGTGGAAGTCGTCCAGTGCAGTAGACGGTCTGGGAGGCTTTAAGCTTGCTATATCACTACTGCTGCTGTAACTAATTGCAGATAGACTGGCTATTGATTTGCTTCCAGACACAGAGCAGATGTTTGTCTGCAGTTTTAGTAAAAGCAGACAGTAAATCCACAAAAGAAGAGAGGAATTTAGAGGCTTTTCATTTTTGCGGGTTAGACATATTCCATTCTTTATCGTCTGATTGTGTTGCCAAACAGAAGAAGAAACATTAGATTCTTTGAAAAGCGAAGACGACAGAACCATTAAAAGTTGGACAGAAACCTTACAAGAAATTTCTTTGTTGCTGTTATAATAGATGCTAAAACTTTCATGCTCTGGTACATTGTTACTGCAGGTGTATGATGTCCATCTAATATCTTTTTACTATTAATATTTTAATGTGCAATGGACACTCTGCGTACAGGATATGCAAAACAGCACGCTTTTGATGTGGACTTTCTGTTTTAGAAGTGCAAAATCCATATTATTCATAATGCATGTCCATGCTTTAAACAATAGCTAAAATGTAAAACTGTATTTTAATCCAAATTCAACACTTCAAAAGGCTTTTTTTAGGACAGACTGCCCCTCCTGTAATGCACACAAGCCATCCGTTCCTCTAATTCATTCCCATTTACATGGAGAGAAACTAGCCAGATAACAACGGTATTTCCTGACGGCACACCCGCTGCCCATGCTTTAATTTACATCTTGATTTATGAGCTCCAGAGAGACGAAATAAATAAATAAACAAAACCAGAAAACTAAAACAACCCACACAGACCTTCTCTGAATAACTGAATGTACAATCGGCAAAAGTACATTAATGTGATTAGTTGGACAAATGCATTGTGTTTGCATTTGCTCCCAATAATGTTCCTGTGTCATTTAGTTTAATAAGTACAGCCTCACTGGTTGAGTGGACCGGCGCAGAAGCCACAAAGGGACTGCATGCTGGGTGGTTCAAAGTCAGCTACTTTCACTGCCTGCTTTTCATCTGTTTGGTATCTGGGAACTCTGAGAAGGACGATAAGGTTTGTAACCCTCTGTAGGCAAAGGAAAAGATATGATACTGTTGGCAGCAGAAGGATTTCACTGCACAGGGTGAGAACCAATTACATAAAGGGAAAAAGGAAGGAAGAGAGGGATAGAAGAGGGATAGGGGGTGGGAAATGGATGGCTCGTACAGTACAGTACTGGAAACTCCATTGTTCCTGTTAAATAAATAAGTAGAGAGGTACAGAGGGTAAAACGTAGTTTAGAGAGAAAAAATGAAATTACATGAATAATGTGAACATTACATTCAGGCACAAAAGGACATTGTTGAATTAGCTTGAAATTAAACAATCAATGGTCCTTTGGTTCTATGAATAGTTTAGCTTTAATAGTTAAGTTTAGGAAAGTAAAACAACTTTATCAGGTGAGACAGCAATACATGTTTTCATGTTTTGGGTAAGGTGTGAATTAAGGCTAAGGGTAGGTTTATGCTACAACGTGTTTGTTAAGGTTACAGTAAAGTTTTGTTCATAGAAATATCAGAATAAAAATCACTCAGATATAAAAACCTGTTGGATAATTGAAGTCAAATGTGTACATAAATCTGTGCATCCGAACACTTAGGGGCGTCAGGATGCTGTAGGAGCGCATGGAGAGGGAGAATTAGTGATAAGTATTTGCACCCTCTGTGTTATTAATAGATTATGTTTACTCGCGTGGCCTCTCCAAATTTGCAAAAGAAATAAAACCTGATAGGCCTTTGACTGATTCTTTCTACTTACAACTGTCTGTAGAATGTATGAAGTTGTTTTTCAGTGGAATACCTGCAGCCGTCAGCAGCAGGAATAAGTGCATTGCATCTGCATTCTCCAGTTTTATGATGCACAGTGCTCGCACAGCGGGCAGCCTTCCTTCATTAATTATTTTAATCTTCCAGCACACCAGGATTTAACAGTAATTGACCTTCTGTGCTTTCGTATGAGCTGTTCCACACAGATTCATGTGCATGGAGTGAGATCGTGCAGCGGCCCACTTGTTTTACTTTTAGCAAATCTCTGTTACCTGCAGGTAATCCAAATAGATTCTGCTCTCATAGCATTTACAGTGGTGGCATTGTTGTTGTCGCTTTGCAGCAAGACTAGTTTATCCGCTCCAAACCAGCTAAAATTTGCTCGACAATTGAACGGAACCACAGCTAATAAGCATCCACAGAGAATACCTTTTGAGCTGTTGTGTAGCTGAGCCTGACCTCTGACCTCCCCTGAGAGAAGGCTATTTGTCCCTCAAGGGTGTCCTTAAAGTGTCATTAAATAGGAAGGAAAATAGAAAAAAGCCATAAATCAGAAACAACAAACAAAGGAATGTTAGGTAGTGAGTAAAAGAAAAGAGACAGAGACAGCTGCCTATCTTCTTTCCTAGAGGTGCTAAATCCAGGGCCTTGTCCAAATACACCAGCTGTAAAACAATAAACAAGTTAAAGGAAGGCAGAAGGAAGGAGGGAGAGACAGGGAATCAAGATCAGTTTACAGCTCAAATACAGGGACAAATAATGGGAGGACAAGGAGGGAGCAAGAAGGCCACAGAGGTATGAAAACATCAACGGGAGAAGGAGGGAGGCTTTGCAAGCAAAGAGGCTGTCGATGCCTTCAAAGTGCTATTTCTCTGTCCATTCAGTGTGAGGAATATGCAACAGAGGAGGCAGGAGGATAGGAGGGAGGACAACACCTCAGAGTGCTATTCTGCCACTGTTAGCTCAGAGTGAGTGCCCTTGTAAAGGGACCGAGAGGCTGGGGGCCGTTTACTGTGCCAGCTTTTTCAGAAACAGATGTTTTACTGGATCAACCAGGAACTGTAGGAGAGCTGGAGGAGGAGGGACAGGTAATAAAGACCAGAGCTGACAGACAGAGAGGAGCTCAAAGCCAGAGAAGAAGAAAAGAAGAGGGAGGGAAGGCCACGATAATGAGGCTGGCAAAGAGCAGCGTTGATACAGACTGAGAGAAAGAAAGATGAGGGTTAAGGGAACAATCTGAAACAAACAGGTTTTATTCTTAGGATTTTTCATGACTTTACTTGCAAAGCACTTTGAAAAGTTTAGTTTTTATTCACTGTTGGGAGCAGCTGGGCTGACAAATCTGCAAGTCAAAAGAACAAAGTTGCATGAATGAATTATTATTATTATTATTATTATTAATTGACAAGATTGTTCAGCCATGCTAGAAGCTCTATGAAGCTGTAGTGGGCACTCAGCCCAGAGACAGCCCTGCGTTAACAGAATGCAAGGTGTTGTTTCAGGTAATGGTAAGACATGAAACACTGTCCACGAAGTCCACTTTAAGTAACACATTCATGAGTTTGAAGGCTTATCAGACACCTGCACAGAGGTGCATAATACTCAGACAGGATTTAAGAACTCTGAAAAATGATCACGGTGGCAATCATTTTATCTTTTGTCGTGATGATTGTCGGGTAAACAGAGGAACTTATAAACGGCGTTTAGAAAGTATTCTACAAGGAATGCGTGTTTGCATGTATTTGATTGGCCACCGCAGCGCCTTGCTGGATGACATCACATCATGATCTGGCAAGAGTTGAGCCATGTTAAACTTTTTTTCCTGACAAACTCCATGTTATTTGCCAGTTGGCACCCTAGGCTGGCTTCATTCAAATGAATAAGGAACCTTAGTTTGGTGTGTTAGCATGCTAACATTTGCTAATTAGCATTAAAACAAAGTACAGCTGAGAGAATGTTATGAGTTTCTCATTTATTGTATTTGGTCATAAACCAAAGTAGTGGACAAAATAAAGTTTAGACCTGATGATGGCGCTAAAGGGAAAGTCAGAGGAGCATTCATCCTGTGGGGACCATGAATGTGGAGAATCCAATAGTTGTCAAGATGTTTCAAAAGCACAAATGTCGACCTCATAGTGGCGCTAGAGAAAACGTCTGGGGATCATCAAAGTCCGTAGAATTCATCACCAGGGTACCATGAATGTGAATGATGATTTCATCCATTTTCATTTTCCTGAAAAATTTAAGGGCTTTTATCATGGTAAAGTTATTTTAAAACAACTCCGTTGTACCGTAAATCATTTTCAGGAGATTACTGCAGCTTATTCTGAAGACAACAGGAGACAGTATGACGGCCATATTTTCATATTTTGCTGTAGATCCAGTCTACCAATCATCTCTTCCCTGTTTCGTCTTTCACTGCTTAGCGTCCCATATGTTGAGGTGAGAAGCCCAGTGGCTTGGTGCTAATGGGAACGAGGGTGGGGTTTATTTATTTACGGGCTCAGCCCTGCAATAAACCAATAAATTTAACACCTGATGGTCTTGAACACTCAGCAGCAGACATGAATGTTGGTTCACATCTTTGCAGATGTCTGACAGAGAAAGTGATGGGAGAGTTAAATTACAATGAGACGGACAACAAAGACAGTGAAGGTGGTCAGCACTATATATAGAGTATATATTGTTATATATTATTAATTTGCATGCAGAAATGGTAAAAAATCCCCACCCCCACCCTCCAGATCTGCCAGACTCAGTTAAGCTCACTTCCAGGTTTGACTCCCCCCACCCCTTCAACACAGAAGCACTAAAGCCAGTTATTTACTTCTATTTAACTGTGCCAAAGGGCTTTTTGAGCCCCTGCAGGCACTTAAATGCACTCAAATTTGACACATCACCACCGAATTAAGTTTAATCAAACGCTCTTTAATTTAAAAATCCATCTTTATTCATCTTGTGTTTGACCAGGTCACACCGTCAGCGAAGCGCTATCTTAATACAAGTGTGAACTTCTGGCCCCGCAGCCCCTCTGAGTATGTGAGGATCTTTAAAAAAAGCAGATTTTTATGACAAACACACACAGGGAGTTTTTTTTTTTGTTTTTTGTCCAACCAACATGAATCACACTCACTTGCTCTCATAAACATTACTCTCAATCATCTATACTTCTTACTCTCTTTGTATGCTATTTCTTTACTCTGCTCTCTTTTTCAGAAACACACACTCACCCTTCCCCCTCCCCAGTGAATGTGTGCATTTCATGTTAAAACCTGCACTCAGTGGCTGCAGGCCAGTCTGGCCTCTGCTGAGCCTCTCTGAACATCCCTTATTAATGAGGCTCGTGGCCATGCGGAGGAACCACAAACTCACAACACCTAATGTACAGATGAGAGGGAGGTTAAGGGAGGTCGGGGGGAAGAAGGGGACAGATGGGGTAAAGAAAAAGCAAAATAACTGGAGCCATGAGGATGGGGGCAGGCAGAGAGAAGGAGGAAGGCACAGAGAGACGAATGGAGGATAGAGATAGAGGAGTATACAAAGCAGAAGAGGGTTGACACAGAGTAAAAGACAGACAGAGAGAGGCATGACGGAATGAAAACGCTTCAGCGTGACAGAGGAGGCAAAAGGAGAGGGTGAAGCCAAACATTTTTATGAACTAGCTATTACCTGAAGACTCTTCTGGAGTCACTGTACGTCCCACAGGTTGCAAGGCTTCCTCGCCCTTGTATCTCGTCACGCTGCAAAGCGGATTACAACGGCGAAGCCAAACAAAACCCCCGCAGCGCGCACACGCACGCCGTTCAACACTAACAGGTATGAAAAGGTGTTTGGAAACGCAGCAAGTCAAAAGCTGAGCTACTTATCCATTTCAGTTCCATATATTTGATATCAGGTGAATTGTGCATCACCTGTACAGGCAGTCTGGAGGATCTTTGGAAAATGTTGATGTTGATGCGTGACATTGCTTTGCAAGTCGAGACAAACTAGAAACCACCAACAGAGAAAAAAAGAAAGAAAAGAGTCTCCGAGTTGCCACAGATCCTATCGGTGTGATCTGAAATGCTGTTATTTGAGATAAGAGGTCAATAGCGTTTGTTCTCTCAGGCAAAGCCATCGACAAATTTAAGCTTAGTTTAGCTCTTTTAAATCAGCACAAAGCACAGCAGATAATTGTGCTGATTTACACTGTATTCCAGCTGAAAAGTTTGTTTTTGCAAAGGAAACAATCTTTAAAAGTGCACTAGATTTGGTTACTTTTGTTCTTTATATAATTCTGAAAGATTATTCTGACTTTTGATCTTCGTCGGCCTTCTGTATTCTAGATTTCGTTTCTGACATTTTTTGTCTCTCAGCAGTTATTTCCTACAAACTTTTGAAGTACTTAATGTTAATCTCATCCCAATTAATTGTAATCCCCCTTTCCTTCTGACTGTAACTGCTCTCTGTACATGACTGTTTTATGGCCACAGTAATAATGCAAGGACACTAAGGTCCTGACCTTTGCGCCCCGTACTCCTGCAGTGGAATCGTTTGTTTTTTAATAATAGAAAGAGTTCATTCAAGGTTAACCCAAATGTTCTGGCCAGTGTTCTGTAACTGAGATTAGGTCTGCAGGGAAACACAAGCAGGGTGTGTAGATAATATTCATAAGCATGTTCTGTGTCAGGGTCATACACAAAGGGGCACCGCACAATCTGCCTTTTTCCTGGCTGATAAACAAGTGTACTAATGTCCTGCAGCAGAAAAGTGAAACTAACACGTTTAAATTTGGTGCTTATTTCATGTCATTCAGTCTGTGTGACTCTATGCAGCATTGTGGTTTAAGCAGTGAAGTGTGTGGAGCTGCGGTTTCAGACTGACGACAACATGTGACAGCTGCAGTCTCATGTGAACGGGTCAAACGTGGGTGGAGCGCGATCGTTCATTAACCTGCGCAGCCCTATTTTTCCTCTCCATCTCTGTGTAGCTGACAAGGTAGTTTTATACCAACTTATATCACAAGCAACAGTGTGATTATTGAACTGAGGGCCAGATTTAGGCTGCTGTGGCTTTTGCGCTGGTCTTTCAGGCACAGACACGTGCGGTGTATTTATCAAACAGGTGCACCAGGCAGTTAGTGTTTTCAAGGTGCATCTGTCTTTATATAGCATGTTCAAGGGAGGATTGGGAAAACAGTAGGAGGTGAACAGAATAGAGGTTGATTATGTATTTCACAAAGGTCACGCAATTAGCATCGGTCAGCTTTGCGGTGAAATTTCGCAGATGGGATTTAAACGAGCCACAAAGGAGAAACATGCGTTCAACAAAAGCCTTTATATAAACCAGATGGATGGATGGATGGATGGATGGATGATGATGATGAACATCAACTGTAAAAACAATAAAAACAGAGTACTTGTATACACAGAGTAATGTTCATGCTTAATCAGTGTAATAAAAACAAGCCGATTGTGATTACAATAATACAGATGGTAGCTCTTCAGCATATATAATATATTGCTCGGTACACGCAACAGATTATTAGTAAGAACAAACAACATGAGCTGTGTTCACTCAACTAATGTTTCCATTTATTTCTGCATGAAAAACTATGTTCCACTTCACAAGCATGAACACCTTCCATGCAGTTTATCAGATGCTGTATGTAGTGTTGCTATTTCTTCTACATGGTACGGTGTAGTGATGTATCCCCAGCTAGGAAGTGTCTCAGCATGCTTTTTCTCTCTGATTGTTTCTTTTTATTCTCTCTCTATGACAGGCTCCTGCTGTACTTTTCTTTCCTCTTGACTTGTGTCTTTGTCTCCTGCTTATTTCTTTCAGTCTATGACCGCCTCCCTCTGCGTCTCACATTTCTCTCTCTCCCTTCCTTCCTCTCTTTACACCGTCAGACTCGCTGCACCTTTCCAGGGAGACGCCATTAAGAACAGTATCAACTTCCAAGGCTCATACTTAAGTGGTAGAATTTCACATCAGTGCTGTGACTTCAACAGTAAAATAGCAGGGCAGGTATATGTGCTGCACATCTGGCTAAATTAGTCTGAACCTAATGAGAGCAGAATGGGGTGAGAGAAGAAAACATGGAGGAAAAAGATGACAGACAGGAGAGCGGGGGCATGAGAAGGGAGGGGGCAAAGGAGCGGTGGAGGGTGGGGGGTGTTGCGATAAAAAATTGCCTCGCACTAAATTAGTGCTGCGAGTCACAATCAGTCACACTTCAAAGGAGGAATTTTGTTTGGAAATTGGATTGGTGAACATGTTGGATTTGATCAAAATGAGATGGAGACCTTGTAAATCTTCAAACCGGGAATGATGCTAATATGGTGGAGACAGATGAGCAGTGCAGTGTCAAATAGAGATCCACGGTGTCTTCTGTCATCCAAATGAATTTTCTCTTCTTCTCTCCTTTTCACTCTCTCATCGCTCTCTGTCTCTTCACTATGTCGCTCTTTATTCTCCTGTCACCACGTCTCCCTAACATCTTCCTCTGTTTCCCAGCATGTCCACACTAAGCCGGATACATCTGAAAACACAGCTTTTCTTTCTCAGTTTTGGTCCACACTAAACTGTCATTTTTATCATCCAAAAAAGGAGCTTTTTAAAAAAAAAAAACAATCTTCAGAAAACGCTGACTTTGCAATTTTACGAGGAAAACGATGACGAAAGCTTTCTGAACAACTTTTCACCTTTTCATTTGAAATTTGTGATTTTGTGACAACTTTGCAACCATAAAATAGTCATCTGATTGACGTCTCAGTGCAGCAGCGCAGAATGTTCACCAAAGATTTTATGATTGCTCAGTTGTCTCACAACATCCATCCATTATCTATACCGCTTATCCTCAGAGGGTCGCAGGGGGCTGGAGCCCATCCCAGCTGACACTGGGCGAGAGGCGGGGTACACCCTGGACTGGTTGCCAATCAATCAAGGGAGACAGACAAAGATTTACACTCACAGTCACACCTACGGGCAGTTTAGAATCGTCACTTAACCTAATCGGCATGTCTTTAGAGGGAGGAAGCCGGAGTACCCGGAGAGAACCCACACAGACACGGGGAGACTCCACAGAAGGCCCCATCCGACCGGTGGGGTCGACCCGAGAACCCTCTTGCTGTGAGGCAACAGTGCTAACCACTGCACCACCGTGCCGCCCTTGTCTCACAACAGAAACATAATAATATGTAAATGAGAACAACTAAATCATGAGCTGAACAGACAAACAGATTCAACCAGCTGAGACTCAGGAGAGTAACCACTCCTAACACTCCTTATGAGGATGGAGAAGAGATTTAGCCGTTTTTCTAATGTTCAGGTGTGTTTGTTTGGACGGAGATCCCTGGCCCAGTCAGATCATCACTGTTATTCATCTTACGTTATTCTCTTTGTCTGTTTGAGACTCCTGCTCTCAGACCTTCTTTCAGAGAGTCTCTCGCTCATCTCTTAACTCACATCCTTTCTTGTGATGGATTATTCAACATGTAGTCCATTTAGCCATAAAGTAAACACGGTCAGTGATGTGTGTCGGCCATGTGCATATTAATGCTAATGCATCTATCTATAGACTGTTGGGACTGTAATCTCTGCAGCACTCATTTCCAGGACTTGCATGTTCAACTTCATCGATCGATATCTCCAATATTTACAGTCTGTAAAAGCATAAGTCACTGTATTACATTTATGTATTAATGGTAGGCATCACTCCTTCATGGATCTCCATTTGGAAACAAACCCTTCACATGGACGTCTGCAGATTGGCTTCATATTACGGCATCAGCTGCCATTAACAAACTGCAGGTCTGTGCTTCATCTGCAGAAACTCACTTAAACACTCTCGTCCAGGTCAACTTACAAGAAATCAGCAGATGTGTTGCCAAATGACACGTGAACTGACCTCTTTGCGGTTATATGCACAAGAACATAGAAGGATATTGGGAGGCAGCTCTTTTCCGCAGAAACAAACACTTAAATAAATATTTTAGATTAGGGGTTTGTTAACCAGAGGTTATTCAGTTTCAGACAACTTTATTGATCCCAGGAAGGGCAATTAATTGGCAGCTTAGGGCCATACACACAACTCCAAAACTCACAGACAACAGGTCAACATACAAGGAAACAACGAGTAGCAGTAAATAAATAAAATAAAAGTCTCTGCCTGCAGCATTTTCAAATTAATGTTATACAATTTGTTACCCCAGCTTCTCTGGGACAGTTAAAATGTCTATTCCACACCTGCGTTCACTACGTTAAAGTGAATGCTTTAAAAATATATTTTATTAGTTTTGTAAGTAAATTTTAAAAAAACATGCAAATTTGAGAGATACAATGCAAATCCATCATTTTAAGTTATGGAGATTTCATTTAAACCATAGATCCTGATTAGGTATTAAGATTTTTTAGAGAGGGTAAATCATGGCTATCTGGCTCATGGCTCCATAGGTTAAGCTAATCATGCTGGAAGTGCCGATATCTGCCCAGGAGTAGAGCGGGTCAAGAAAGGGTTAAGATGGGCCATAATCTGCCATTTAAATGGTGCAGATTTCTCATCTTCCTCTGCTTCCACGCTATGTCCCTGATGGCCTATTGCAAATATATCCATTGTCTCTGTGTCCTGGGCCAGCTGAGCCAACTAATCAATTATAATCAGGTAACCAATCAGGGCACAGGTACACCAATTATGGAGCGCCAGGGATCCTGGGAATATCAATTAGAAGACCTGATTTGGCTCTAATTTAAAGCAGCTGCTACCGAGCTCTCTAGGTGACAGCTAGTATTCCCCTTTCTAGGACCGTGGTGTCTGAACCTGACACACACACACACACGGCACCGAAATTCTGCCAAAAATGTATGAGAAGAATGACACATATTAGATGCACATACATAAAAAGTCAGAGAATGCACTCACAGAAACCTAGAAACAAAGTCACAGGCGTACTGTGTGTGTGTGTGTGAAGTGCTGAACCACACACACACACACAGTAACACAGTATGGGATAATAATCCTAACTATTTGCTCAGAGTAGCGGTGTGGAACCACTCTGAGCTCCTGAGGACAAAGTCACATTCTAGCTGACTCTTCCTCGCCACTCTCTTCTCCTCTTCCTCCTCACTCTCTCAATCTGTTTCTCGCAGTTCTCCTCTCCTCTGTACCTTGGAGCACAGCGATCAGACCGCTTGGTGTTGAATATGTGGAGCATTATTTCATTTATGTAGTATTTAATATTTAAATATGTAGTTTGTTTGTAAAGGAGATAGTTGTTAATCCATGTGACAAAAAAGGCAATCTTGAAATGTCTTTTTGTAAGTTATTACTTAAAAACTACTGTTCCAAGTATTTTTTAAATTGCTTTGACAAAAGCGCAGAAGCTCAGTGTCACTTCATGTATTGTTTATGTCCCTAAATCACCACTTCACGATTGATTATCATGATCTAAATTCATCTCTGGAGCTTGGTATTTGGCAGCGGTTGTCCCTGAAATGATCAACTGCTTAAACATTTATTTTAATATGTTAAAAAAGACATAATTTGAACTTCATAGTGTAGAGGACCTTCCACTCATCACTCAGGGAACAACAGTCCCAGGTAAGTGAACAGAAGGCATCCAATTTCAATTTGTCTCAGCGCTGCTGCTCCGTGGCTGACAGTATTTGACCGGACGCTGGGCAGCAGATGTGAGAAAGGCTCTCAAACAAATCAAACTTTTCCTCGATAAATCAAATAAATTGCACAAGCAACACAAAAACTATGGTGAAAAGACAAATGCTGTTATTACTGTAAGGCTGATAAAGCCCGTGTTTATTTAAACACAATTCATTTCACCCTTAAATGCTAATTGGCTTTTGCCTTTTTGTTTAGTTCAGCACTTAATTGAACTATTTTGGGGATTTGACAATTGCCCTACAGTTTTTGTGCATTCGTGGCTGTATTATTAGAACAATTGTAATGTCAATAAATTACAGCAAAAGTTTGTATAACACATTGCCCAGCATGAGAAGAGATAAGAGAAGAGAGATGAAACTCCAATAGTTGCTTAGTAACAAGTGGGGATTCTGTAAACAGATTAAACAAAAATATATATTAGAGCTTCTCAAAACCACAAAACATTGCCAGTATAGAAAGAATGTAGAAGTGTATTGCATGAAAATGCACCAGTATGTTGGTATATATAAAGGACAAGGCAGTATGTGATGAATGAAAGTGGAAACATGAGCGATGTATAAATATGCACACGATGCTACAAGCTGCTCCGGCCCAGTCTCACTTCACTTGAGAAGGACCAAGCCACTTTAGCCACGGCCTCACTAATGGAGTGTAGATGCAGGGTGCTATAATGGTTACCAGTATAACAGGCTGGCCTAGAGCCACTTTACCTCTCCTTGACTTTATTATGCCTAATGGTTTTGGCCGGTGCTGTGTATGCTGTCGATAAGTCCCTAATGACTCCCTACTGGTAGCTATTAGCCAGTAGCTTGGGCAAGCTTTGGGTCTGTATTTGACTTTTAAATGTGGAAATAGTGAGGAGTTGTTTGTTGGGGTTTTCAAGAGTCCTTGGCGCCTTAACAAAGATTATCAGCTCGTCTAGATAACCTCTATCAGTTAATGTTAGACAGCTTTGCTCCGCTGCACCGACTGGAGCGATGGCACAAAGTACTTGAAGCAGCTCCCACTGCATTTACCCAAGTCAATAAAAATGCAGATATGTGTAGGTATGTGTGCACTGTGTATATGTGTGTGTGTGTACACACTGTTTTGTAGATTTGCTCCATTTGCCTGCATATCCCAGTGTTGGAAAGCAACAGTCCTTTTACACCAGCACTGTGCTTAAGTACACTTTTGAGGTACTTCACTTGAGCATTTCCATTTTATGCTGCTTGTGCTCCACTACGTTCTTTAATTTACTGCACTACCTTTATCTGATGGCTGTAGTTACTTTTCAGATTAAGATTTGACATAAAGAAAGATATGATAAGCTTAAAATCAAATGCATTACTAAAGATTAAACCACTTGTTCCCAACCCTTTTGGCTGGTGACCCCTTACAAAAAAATCTGTGTCTAGTTGGGGTACTTTGTCATGTTTCAGATGTCTATACTGTAAGTTGTTTCCCCTCTGAACTTCCCACATGGTTTCATTTTTTAAAACTGTTCGAGGCCCAAAGAGGTCAAATTATCCAATATATCACAAAATTAGAGAAAAGTCCAAGCAATGAATACAAATTTGTTTTCTTCTTTTCCTCTCCCATTAATCATCTCACGACCCCTCAGATTTATCTTGTGACCCTTTGGAGGGGCCCAACCCCTAGGTTGGGAACCACTGGACTAAACTAGCTAATTGTATATGAAGTTGTTAAAACTAGCTCCACCTTGAGCAGCAAAACACTGCTTATGAATCGATGCATCAGTATTTATAAACTCATAATAATATGGCACTCATGAGGGACACTTTTCTGTATAATGAGTACTTTTACTTTTGATGCTTTAGGTACGTTTTGCTAATAATACTTTTTACTTAAGTAAAATTTTGGATACATGACTTGAATACTGTAATGGAGTATTTTTACATGGTTGTATCGGTGCTTTTACTTCAGTAAAGTATCTTTGCAGTACTGTGTGTTCACAGTGGTGTGCATGTGCAGTGGTATCTTCGTTTGTGTATGCATGTGCTGCACTGAAGCTCTTGAGGAGTTTACACCACATGGATTTGTCAGCCATTAACCATACAGCCCACTGCTACTGATATGTTATCTCAAGGCTCCTTCCTGCGTCCAGCTAAAAGCTATCTCTACTAAGATATTATTAGTCTCTGATCTTGCTACTGCTCATACGCACACAAACACTCAATGAGAAGTTACATGGACTCAGCAACAAACACACACACACACACAGATAGCTTTATTTGGCCTTCCTGCTCGCCGCTGATAATCAGGGGACAGATAATTCTGCAGGAGCCTTTATTAGCTTCACGCTGATGGCTTCTCGAAAGCAAAGCTGCCACTGAACAACAACAGTGACACAAACAATATGACCTTTATATTCAAAAACACATCTCATTTAGGAGTTGCTTTCATATTCTGTGCTTGTTGTTGTGCTCTGTGCTGTTGCAGTGTGGGTGGAAATGCTATTTTCTTAGACACATGAACCTTTATTAAAACGCTTTGGCTTTTTCTTGCAGTTCTGCGTACCCTCCGTGGGTAGAGCAAGGCACTGACACTCTGAGGGTCAGAGGTTTGATTCCCTGTGGAACGACCCATGCTGAGCACTGAAGATACTGTATGAGCCTCCAACAAATCGTGCAGTATGTGTTCTGTTTCTTACATTCATTTTATGTTTAATTAGATTTTGTGCATTATGTGTAATCACTGTGATTGCCATTATGTTTGTTGGATAAACACTGTTGTCTTTTTAGGAATTAAAACAGTACGTGTTGTGTCCTGGTTTGACATAACCTAAAAATATAAACTCACACTGGATTGAAGTTCAACTTCTCACTGACAAATCCGTCCATTTCAGGCTGTTTTTGTATATAAAGTAACAAACACCTGATTAGCATTGATGGTTATAGCTTACGCATGCCGTATTTACATATCTTCCTTTATGAAATTTGTGTTATTTTTGCATAACCTGGTGTTAAGTAGTCATGAAACCTCTTCTACATACTGAAAATGTTTTCTGTTTAAATCATAATATACAACAAATTAACGTTATAGTTATACCATATATACCATTTCTCATATCTACCATACACACCAAACCCATCACAGATTTCTAAGCTAATTCCCTCTCCTGCTCTAAAAGGAAAATAATCTTCTGGAAGACTCCCAAAGGTGACAAGAGTGAAGTGAGGTGACTGTTCTTTTCTTCACTGTCTGTTGTCATGTTTCCACTCAGAGGTCCCAAGATGCCTTTCTGTCTCTTCACGGGTCAAAGGAGAGGAGGGCACAAAATGGCCGCCATCGGAATGACATTACCACGCTGCACACAGAGAAACAAGCTCACATACTGTGAGGTTTCACAGAAGAAGAAGAATGCGAATCCTCTCTGAGACAGATTGTCACACACACACACATCATGCACACGTACACCCTAAATACACATACAGTTACATACATGCGAAATAAGTTCTTTATTTTTGAAGGTGACACACAAAGGTTGTGACATGAGTGGAGAAGTAATGGTGCCGCAGATTGCAAAATGGGCAGGAGGACAATATAATCAGGTTCCATTCTCTTTAGTTTTTAATCTAGACTGAACTGTTGTCAATTATCAAACCACCTCCTGATCCCGGCCTCGGCACAATGGCTTGTTAATGAGTGCAGGTGATTGGAGAGGCATGGGTTCATGTATAGCAATAACAACGAGGAGGGCATTCATCACTGATTAGGCAGCGCTTTGCACCTAGCCACATCATGCAAGTAGCAATAATCACAGTAGAGTACATGCTCGAGGGTATAATGGCTCTCAGAAAATACTTTCATTCGAGCTACCTGGAAAGTTTTCTTCACGCTGGTGTAATTAAGAACTAGAACTGGAATAAGAACAAAAATTAAAGAAGACAAGAGATTGATTGTAGACACATAATGAATATATATGAGAAATACATGTTTATTTAATTCATTTCAGCTTTTTATCTCCCCCCCCCTTATTAAAATGTGGATCTCTGTAACCTCAGTGAAACTGACATATGGAGATACTCGAGATCTGTATCATCTTACTTAAATATTACAGTGTAAAACAAACATTGACCAATAGCATGTACATCATTTTCATAATCTTTCATTGCCGTAAGCCTGAGCAGACTATGCTGTAGATATTTTCTTAATATATGCACATGAAACCACCTCTGTAAATAGTCATATTATTCACACAGTATTTATTTCTGCACCATGACCTTGTACATACAGTATATAGCAACAGTCTGACCTGTATATAGTTTGTTGTCCAGATGTTGCATGTATATAACAGCTGTATGGTTAAGTAAGTCGCTCAGTGAATTTACATTCAGTAATTACCCCTCTATATAATACTTCTTATTGTTGGACACAGGGCTGACAGGAAATGATGCAGCATGTAATCCAGTGTTACTGTAATTTGATTTGATTGATATCAGCCTCACTGTTCACTCTCCTGCAGCCGTATCAGAGATGGATTAAGCTACTGCCAATGCTAACACAACGCTTTCTCCTGCTGCTGCTTCACATTAAAAGACTTCAACTGTCGGGACACGGGGTGGCTTTTATTGTGAAACAGCCACAGGAAACACAAAGTCTTTGTCACATAGGTTAGCGCTGACAGTGCAGGATCTTCTGAAATATTGCTGGAAGAGTCAGCAGCAGCCACAGTGAGCTGTTAGATGAACCTCCTTTTACTGTGTCCTGCTCTGTGTGGAAAACTATTTGTGCAGCGTGAAATCAGATGGCGGGTGCTCATGGCACCCTGGAAAAAGGTAGTCTTTATTAAACACAACCTGAGTTTGTTTGGCTGCACTGTAAACAGATACACCACCAACAGAGTAGCTGCTCAAGGATTCTTTCATCTTCCATAAATTCTGGGAACTGTGATATTAAACTGCACTTGCTTTTACCATGGTAACCACGGGTGTCACCAAATCAACCAGGATTGAAATTGTACGCATTATAATTTTAATTTTGCTTACATTTGTTAAGCTACATCTACTTTCTACCAACACATTCGAACCTTGGCATTGTGTCAAAACAAAACCCGTTTCTCGTCTTTTGCATTTGGAACAGTTGAAATGCCCTAAATCAAACAGTGTGGTTTTTGGTCATTGAGTCTTTTAATTACAGTGTCACCATGGGCATAACATGTGCTCATTTAGCACTGTCATGCTCTTTTTCCTTTCAGTTTGCACTTGGGGGTTGAATAGATTACAATATGGCCAGAATTCAGTTGTGACAGGTGTCTGTCTGCCTGGTGGCACGTCGCCGCTTTCCTGCAGCACCTGCACTGGCTGTAGTTCAATGCAGCATACACTACAAAGTCCTTCTCCTTGTCTTGAAATCCCTGCGCAGCATGGCCCCTCCCTGCATATTCCCTCTTCTCCATCCCTACACACCCCGGCCCATCTGCTCTCCACTCCTCGCTGCAGGCTTCGCTCCATGGATGACAGGGTTTTCAGTGCTGCTGGCCCACAGCTCTGGAATGCGAAGCCTCAGGGTCTGCGCCAGTGCACATCTGTTGCTTCTTCAAAGGTGCAACTGCAAACACATCTTTGTAGACCAGCTCCCCTTTCAGCTTCTTAATCTGCATGTAGAAAAGGTATCCGCTGCTGCTTTCACACGTCCTGTTATCATGAGCTTCTTCTTCCTCCTGTCACAGATTTCTTTTATTATTTATTACTTTACTTACTTAAATGTAATTTGTACATTGTCGACAGGTGGCCAGATTGACACATATAAATAAATAATATAAAAAATATTATCAATAAGCAAAAGTGTATGGGTTCAAAAAACCTGTTAACTGGAGTGTGTTAAAATAAAAGCAATAAGATGGTGTTTCGACCGGATGTCAGCAATGACGTCTTGCTGTAGATGAATGACTCCTGGTCATCTAACAGAAGTTATTCATTTCTTTTTTATACCTATTATTCAATATGTGATCATAATAGCTAAGAAGAAATAAACTTAGTTCTATTTTTTATGTATATCTTTTTGTTTGCAGTCTGGTTTCTGAGTGGAGACTTTTGTATATTACCTGTTGCAAAAGCTCAGGTTTCTTAAAGGGGTATTTCACCGCTGGAAAGATGGTGTTTTCATAAAACTGATCTGTCTATGCAGTAGAAAGACGCAAATTCTTTTGAAACTGATGCTACATGGCCAGAGAAAACGGACAAAAGGGGCTGTGGTTTTCCCTTTTGCTCAAAAGGTAGAAAACCTACAACAACCAGAACCACTACTGGATGCTACTCATCTCAACTTGTTTGTCCTCCACCTGCACCCTTAATAGTTTAATCAGTTCACATGTGCATTGCATGTAATAGTCCTCACACTTTCACGTGTTTGTTAAAATTGTATGCACTGATTAACAGAAGTCAGCTAATGGACTCATAGCCAAGTTCCTGCAGACGGGCTACAAGTCCGATGGGTATTAATTTTAAGTTTGGAAAGCTACTTCTGCTATTGTCTGGTGTTGTTCTCGACTCTCTCAATCCCATTTGGATTTGGGGACACTCCAGAAAGTGGGATTTGCAAATAAGCAGCATCTGTTAACTAGAAGTAAAAAAAAAACAACAGATTTTCTGTTCCAAAAACTGAGATCCGAATAAGACTGGATCAAGTTTACTTCAGTTCAACCACTTTACCTGATTTCAAGAACTGGATATCACTTTTATTACCAATCAACTGAGTATTGATTAACATGTAACAATATCAAGGCCAGGTGACATGTACTGATGCAGCCATTAGTTCATCACAAACATACAGCTGCTGCTAATTAGATGATGCTGTTTATTGATACAGCGAATCAATACATCAATCTAGGAATGTCACGGGCCTCGTAGGAAGAGGACCCAAATGCAGACGGTGGCGGAGTTCAAACAGTTTAATGACTTTACATTGATTAACAAGCAGGCAGGCAAGTAAGCAGAACACCAAGTAAGTCCCAATGTAGGCACAGGAAAACAGGAACATAAACCATGAGACA
>LKNJ01001928.1:0-81002 GCA_002120245.1 Maccullochella peelii
TCATCTTTTTAAGTGGGAGAACTTGCACAATTGGTGGCTGACTAAATACTTTTTTGCCCCACTGTATATATATATAATTACAGTGACCTTTAAGTAAAAAATAATTGTGTTTCTTTCAACTAATTATTATAGCCATAATATATGTTTAGTCCCCTGTTTCCAAACATTTCTGATTTAAACATTATCAATATCAGAACATGTTAATAACTTACAATAACTAAAATGTGTTGCATAATGTATTTTATGTACTCAAACATATGTCAGTCAATTTGGGAATTATAGCCAATCGTGAATAGGTAGGTTCCAATCATGAAATTTGAGTTTTGCATTTTGGTGCTGCACTTTGTGTTCAGTGCTAATTAGCAAGTGTAAGCAGGCTAACAGGCTAAACTAAGATAGTGGACATGATGAACATTGTACCTGCTAAATCAACATATTAGCATTGCCAATGTGAGAATGTTAGCAGTCTGACGTTAGCATTTAGCTCAAAGCAACACTGTGACTATGTATAGCCTCACAGAGCTGCTATCATGGCTGTAGACTCTTAGTGTAGTCTTGTCATTGATAGCACTCCTCATGCTCTATTATATGCGGTAATCTTGTTGTTCAAGTAAGATGTATTGCTACCAAGAGGCTCCACATTCTGTGTATTTGTGGACTAGACTAGTGTAAATTATTTTGATGGCATCTTTGGTGCATTTTCCAATGGAAATCATAACCATGTAAATGAGTTACTTATTTAACTTTAAAGTGCAAAATCCACACTGCTAGTTTTCGTATGTGTTCAATCAACAATCTCTGTGAATGTGTCCTTGGTCTTTCTAATCTTGCCTTGTATGCCTTTCAAAACAAACTAAATGTCAAATTAGTAGAATATATTGTATTATACATGACTTAATGGAGGCCTCTTTAACTAAATAGCTCTCATCGGCAAGTATGATACTCTGAGACAGAATTTGAGTAATAGTTAATGCTAAATGAGTAATGCTAAAGAATGTTAATGAAAGCCATTATTCCCTTATTAACTGTGTTAACACAGAGGGCTAAAGCAAACAACTATTAGACTTCCAAGCATTAATATTGCACTTCTGCTTAACCACCGCTGGGTGTTGAGTCCCTGCACTGTATTTCTAAAGCTTATGAAGATCTAACTGTAGAGTCTCTGAGGTGTATTATTCACAGAGAAATGGGGCTTACTACTACTAGCCCTCATTCAACACTCACTTTAAAAGGTGTGTGCTCATGATCTAGTCTTCTCTCCTGTTCCTATTGCTTACCCTCAGACTCTTTCCCTCGCTCAGTCTGTGTTACATTATATTTTTCTTCACTTCTCGCCTCCTATCTTGCTGTCAGTGGTTGCTTTTCTTTTGTCCATTACATACTTTGCCTCTTTGTTCTGCAATTCTCAGACAAGGCTTCTCTATGACAAAATGCCACCCAATCACACCATTATTATTCCCTGATTAAATTCCTGTTTAAAAAAAAAACACTCAAGTCACTCAAGCTCTATTAATAAGATTGAGTATCCATGTTTAACACAATCTAATGGATGTGTGTTATAAGCCCCAGCTATTAATGTTTAATGTATAATTGAATGTTCTACATGGCCAAACTTGTTTACTGGAATAATTGATGTTTCTAATTTCCCATTTGCCTGCAATACAAGAAGGGACACAGACAGTAGGGGCAAGTGGCAGAGACAAAAAGAGGGAGACCCACTTGGGTCACCCTCTGTAAATGTTAGAAGTAATTATCACACTTGAAACCGAGCAACAAATATGTGCTATACAACTCCTCAATCACTAAATAAAGAAAAAACGAATGAACTTTCCTGATATTTTTCCTTCCCCATATCTACAAAAGGCCTGAAAGGTGTTCGGTTTTTATTTTTGTTTGTGTGAGGGGGTGTCTAGGTGTGTGTGTGTTTTCTCATTCCATCTGTTGGGTTTGGTTTGCGTGTTTACCTGAAAAGAACAGCAGGGTGTGACTGAGGTGGAGAGTGCATTCTCACAGTCCACTGCACATGAGACACAGCACAGTCTCCAGAGTGAGCCTTCATGCTTTCAATCTTTCTGTCTTGATTTTGCTCCATGCAGGGATGAACAATTTGAGGAAAATATCTAATTGTGATCATTATGACCAATATTGCTATTATTTCTAGTTAATAACTAATTAAACTACCTGTGTTTGTGGTCTACGTAGTATTGAAGAAGATATGACCATACTGAGCGTCATCACAAACTTATCTTGTTTCTACATGAATAGAATTAGTGAAAATATTGAAGGTGATTTGTCCAAAATGTGTCCAAATGTTTACAGAAAAAGTGACCAATTCAGCTAAAAATTATGAAGATATTAGAAGTATAGTGGTATAAAATAAATAATAAAACTCAACAATATTCAAATATAATCATGACATTTAAAAGCGATGTTATATTTATTTGTAACAGCTGCATAGTTGGCCAGTTACGTTAATAATGACAAACTGCTGGTAAGTCAAACTGACAACACCTAATGCTACTGTTGACAGCTTTGCACTGTGGCTGCTTAAGCTAACGTTAATGTTAGCTTCACAGACTGACAGGACCAGCTGCTTTACAGCGAGTTTCAGTCCAAAACTTTTAAGGTTAGAAAATTAAAATGATATGATGTGCTTAAAAGATTAACTGGGAGATTCTGAAAACTCTATACACCAGCTGTCTGTGATGTACGCTTGACAACTGCAAAGCTACCTGCTAGCAACCTGACAAGTGGTGCACCAGCAAAGGCAGTGAAGAAGAAGACTGCAATCTAGTAAATGGATGGATGTAAACATTGTGTGATTAAAACCATTCTAATAATTGGCCTTGCAAATATTTGATAAGGAAGTAAAAACAACATGCTTGTTAGACCTCAAGGATACACACAATGCATTTGGGTGAGCAACACTAATGTAAACATAACATTTCTTTCATTTACACTGAGCACCTTTAACTAGGCAACAGTCAATGTTTGCTTTTTTATTACATGTTTATTTATTGCCATCTCACAGAATGAATGTTAATTAGCTACAAAGTTGTTAAACACAGCTGATAAAATCAAGGTTTCCAGCTTAAACTTCAGCTTGGCTTGTTAACACGCTGTTCAATAAGTAAGTTACAATTTCAATTGGTGCTCTTAAAATTTGAAAATGACACTCTCTGGATAGAAGAATAATTAAGCGTTCAGCCCTAGTGCTCTGCCTAGCTGTCCATGTACTTTGATGTATCATTTCACTGAACCCTTTCATGTTTTTTCCTCTCCTCCCGTATTTCTGTTCCCTCCCACACCCCCCACTCACATCTCTCTAACCAATCAATAATCAATGTGCATGGCCTGCCAAAGACAACTCACCTGTAATACTGTTGACAGTGACTGGACAATAGCCAAAGCCTTGATCAACACACACAGAAGCACTCACAGATGCCCCATCTCGCCTGCTGGCTTTGCAGTGGCTTCACGCTCGGGGGACACTTTCCTCGCTCCTGCCCGCCACCCCCACCCCCGCCCCATCTCACACTCCTTCCACCTCGGCTGCTTAACCACACTGCCTTGGAGTCATTTAGATTTCTCCCAGGTGGTTCAAATTTAGTTTGAACTACAGGCGGGTTTAAGCTGATGAATAGCTTTTATTGAACATGAATAAATTTAGGGATTGAGATTAGTCAGCTCCTTCTCTCTGATGATCTGAGTCCACCAGAGGATGTGCTCAGCATTAAAAGAAAAATGCACCGAAGGAAACAAAACTGTGCGCAGCTTCCATTGAAAGGAGAGGAAGGAGGGCCTGTTCTGTGTGAGCTGGGGATCATGTACACCTGCTTATGAAAATAATCAGTGCATAATGCATAGTGCATAGAGATCCTGTGTAGGATGACTCAGGTATCCCAGAGAATTTACTGTCTTGTTGCGGATTTCAAATTCTTTCTTTGGTTGGCAGTCACTCTCCCAGCTCTTAATTTCTTGTGCTTGCGTCGTCATATCGCTGATGTAGATCTACCCCAGCCTTGTCCATAAACTATCCCTGTTATTTAGCCTCTTCAAAATTAAAGCCCCTGATACCAGATCCCCCCCCCCCAACTTGAGTAATATCACAGCCATTGACCTTCCCATCCCTCAAGTGGGCACCGGCCCGCACGCTGATCGATCCCGCTGATGGCCTTGGTGCTAATCTTGCAAGGGGCCGACAGGAGGTGACGATATTTCACCGTTCAATCTGATGCAATTACACTCAAAATAAACACATTTTGGGTAGCAGCTGACCTTCCGATGAAAGATGGTGGGCGGGCGGGATGCTTGCACGCTTGTACACGCCGGTGTGACTCAAGTTATTTATCAATCAAGTTGCATCATAAACAAAACATATCCTGAGCAAGGCGTCACAGATAAGTAAAGAATAGTGGGTCAGGTCTGTTAATAATGAAGCTCCTCTTCCTCTAAAGCCTTTAACGTCCCACAAGGTTAAACATATTCAGCGTAATTTCACCTGCCCCCATTTCACTACTTATTTCCTAATTAATTTTATTTCTGACTCTAGGTAAGACCCCTTCAGTCCATTTCACAATAACATGAAGCATTTACATCATGAAACAAAATCCCCTCTGGGAAGATTATTACAGCGGTTAAAAAAAGGGATGTGATGAGATCACACCTGCTAAATTGAATAATGAAACGTCCTGTAATCACTCTGGATTTAAGCAGCGGTAATTAGAGCAAATGTAACTCTTTACCTATATACTAACAGTTTCATCAGCGCTGTTCGACCTAGGCCTTATCTTTGCTACAGGGCAAAGAACACTAGCCTGTAAACACCTCTGAGCTATTTTCTTATACACATCTCTAAAAACAACAGCACACCAGTAAGCAAGTCTTAATTTGGTCAATTTGTTTGGATGGATGGATGCATGGATAGATAGATAGATCAATCATACTGGGTCACTTTCGTAATCTTATATAGACCGCTTTGACAGAATATCATCCCAAGAGTTTACAGGTAGTGAGTGCATTGCTCAAGGACACTTGGGTTCGAATTTGGCTATTCTGGTTGATGGACAGTCTCTCTAACCACTATTCCGCCCTGCCACTTCCATGAGGTAAGAATTCCAAAGTGTGACAGCACAATTCAGTTGCAAACTTTAGACCCACTTTTATCAACCTTGCTCTCCAACTACACATTTGGGAATGAACCCCATACACAACTGATCGTGGCGAGATGGGCATCTGCCTGTCCAGATGCACTATAGCAGCCTGTTGTTGGAAAGCTAAAGGGACAGCGACAAGCACTTAGCTGGTCCCTCAGCAACCAGTCCTATTTCCTTCCTCTTATCTAAAGTGACAAGAGGAGTTTTCCAGCCCTACTATGCCTGAGGCTCATCCTGCATTATCTCCCAGTGTACCAGCACCACTAGCTATCTTCCCTGTCCCTGACGCCCTCCGTCTAAAAATATGCTAAAAAATGCTAGAAATTCAGGAGTGTGAACCAGTTGTGCTGCTTGGATGTTTTTCAAACCTCCGATCATGTCACGCCGCTGATGGACTCTGAGCATGTGTGCGGACAGCATGTGAAGATCAGTGCAGGTCCATTTTCCTATATCTCGCACCATGTACTGCATTGTCCTTCCCACCAAATGGCTGTAGTTACAGATCCGATAAAGTGTGTGTGGAGAATGCAAAGTGACAAAACATGAACTAAAGCAGACACCCTAATGAGATATTGATTGCCCACACTGATGTTTACACTTTTGCCTGTCTAATACTCTCCAAGTCCACCATAAACAATCGGCCATCTGTTCACACACATTCTGAGCTCTGCTGTGCAATTTAGATACGTCTGATGTTTGGATGAATTAACTCTAAGTTCTGATACGTAAGGCACCCGGTAAAGCTAACACACATAATTAATACATTTTTACATACTTTTTATAATTTCATATACTCCCACACCGCAGAAAGTGGACAAAACAACCTAAAATAACTAAATGAATATGCATCACTTTTAAGCAATTTCATGCTGAATGACTCCACCGTAGCATATTCACACAACTAAATGTGACACTTCACATACACAGCACAAACTGCACCCAAACAAATCACATGGTAATGCATGATTTTTAGCCGTTCTGACAATATTGAAGACTCAAAGGCTACAAGCAACAAAACAGTTTCTCCTTGAGAGACAAGGCTGAGAAAACCTCAGCAATTACATCTTAGCCCCCATCCTGCGTTTTCTTTTTTTCTTACTGCTAAGCACCAAATGGTCCCATTTTTCTGTGCTCAATTAAAATGTGTATTAATTGTGAAAAAGCCCCAGGGATTCGAGTCATTCGGATAGTATTCATTAGCCATGGCTTATACTTTATAGCCGGTGAATGCAAAACAACAAATGATTGAAACAAATTTTTGTTCTAAACAACAAAGGAAGGCTCAGCCCGAGCTCCCTGTTGTTTGTGCAATGGCCCTGATGCCTAAAGTGAGGGCTGAGAGCTCCCATATAATGAACCTGGGAAGCTACTCTGCAAAATCAATAGTGACGAGCTCCTTTAAAACTCTCAGCTTTGAGCCTTTGATGCCCTAGAATACATTATCGTCGTAACTAGGGCTCCCGTCCAGGCAATAAGCATGCAGCTCACTCTGCAGGCTCCATTTGCCCCCATCCCCACTCGGACTTGCACCATTACTATTACAATTACAGTGTACACCACAGCTGTAGTCTACTAGTTCCTTTATTTATCGTCCTGATCATTCCCACTCGGCAAATCAAATATTACAGTTTTATTAAGGGTCATCGATAAATCTGTGGACTGGGCATGACAGTAGCTATGATGTAAAAAGCTGCTGGGGAAGGTTTGATGTGTGTGTAATGCTCTATGCACTCTGAGCACTTCATCACCGCACAACCGCACTCACCATGTAACCCCTTCAAACCATATACAGCAAACCAGCTTTGCACACAGATGTTACAGTGATTGCAACTGCAATTTGGTTGGAAAATACAGATTTTGAAGGTTGTTTGCATGTGTGTTTGTGCAGTGTGAACACATAAATACTATATGTGTGTTTACATGAATGTAGAGAGGAAGAAATGTTTTGCCTCTGAATGGTTTTGGCCCTGTGAACTCCTGCAAAAGCATCAAAGCAGGCATGAATTAAAATACATCCCGCCTTGAGCTGCATTCTGCTGCCGTGCTCATATTCACAGTCACACTGCATTGCTTTGCCTGTCAAGTGCAGGTGAATTCAATGTTTGCTTTTAAGTTTTTGCATGCATGTGTATGTGCGTGTTTTGGTATTGGGCCCTAATCACATTAATGGCCACTTTCTTTACAGCCTTGAATTGCAAATGTGGGGAATTAAGTTTGAAGCAAATGGGTTGGATTCTCACCTCTGTCCGCCATTAACTAATTGTGCGCACGGAGAGGACTAGAAAAAAAGGAAAGAAGAAAAGGTAACAGTCCTCTTTAGAGCGTGAACCAAACTCTGAGCAAGACAAGCCGACAATGAGGAGCCAATTCCCATGCATCTCCTCTCACATTTTCGCTTTAATTTAGTGATGCGAAGCTTTAAATGACGAAATGAATCACTTTTGTAAACAAAAGAATGGTAATTTTAGCACAAAATGACAGAGGCATCTGAAACTGGCATGTGAATATTTGAAATAGCCCTTTCAGTTCACCACATGTGTGCGTGTGGTGGCACACCCACACTGTGGTAACATTAATAGATTATAGCTGTGTTATATGGTCAGACATCTGTGTCTGTGCAGTTATGCGGCAAAATTGCATGCATCTGTGTAGGTTGCAAGCTTTTATATATTTAAACAGATGCATGCAGCTCATGGCCTGTTGATTGCATAAAGGGATGGTTGTCCCCAACAGTGATATGTGTGAGATTACGTCTGTGCTGCAGAACCCTTAAGTGTAAGAGTATTATGCGTGTTGGAGCTCATGTGGGAGGAAAGCCATTTTTACAGATTATAACTGTGAATAAGGTGTAAATGGGCATATACTGTGTGTAGGAATGACACCGTCTGTGGAAAACCAGGGTTAATTTATGTAATTTTTTTATTTAATTCCAAAAAAAATAGTGGGTGCAGCTTTTCAATGTGAATATTTGCTGGGTTTTGGACTGTTGGTCAGAAAAAAACAACCAATTTCAAATAGCTAACTAATTATAGTGACTTCCATTTCCCTTTACAGGCCATTAGTTTTTTGTGTGATTAAATAATTAAATAGAATTAGTGTCTGATTTTTAGATTGAGTAATTGTGGAGCCAATCCTTTAACTTTATCCTGATATTTATTTTGTATATAGTGGGTTAGGGGGCATTGTTATTTTTGAATTTTGGAGCATAATGGGAGAAAAGTGCACCTCAATAGGGAATGTGGTGCTGTAGAATGACTTATTACCTACATATCACTCTATAACCATGCGGAGAAATTGCTGGGTTTAATAACACCCACTAGATGGTTGCCAATATCGTCACATATCTACTGTCAATGTGCAAGAAATGGAAACATCTATTGTGTGTTTTTAAGGCATCCCCTCTGAATGTAGGGAAAACGGTGCAATGTTTCTCAAGAGTCTTGTTTTGATGCATCTTGTACTGTACCAGGTTAATGTTAATTCCGTTTCTGAATGGTGCCCTGTGCACAGGGCATTTTGTTGAGATGTTTAGCTTTCAGATGTTTAACTCGTCGTGCCTGCATATGCCTGTTGGTCAGCTTTTCACAGTTGCATTTGCAATGTGTTCGCACACTATGTGGTGTCTTCAGTACTCGAGCTACGTGCCTTTCATGGCTTCTAAAATTTCTGAAAAAGTGGTGATAGGCCGATAGTCAGACCTCTAGTCACGCTGACATGCTGCTAATAGGGATTTCATTTAACATAACTTACTTTTCCACTATTTCAATTTTTTGTTTTGCATTTGGTTATGTGTTAAAGTCAGCTTTGTGTGCTTGAGCAAGAGATGTATTCACTGTCATTGTTGGTCTCTCTGAATAGTGTCAGTATATTGCCACTAAGACAGAATGCCTTTCAGGGATTGCATTCAATCAAATATTATCATTAAGGTGAATTTAATTGTAACAGAAGATATTGAATTATTTAGTAGTACAATTTTTGTTTTTGCATATCTCAGCTGAGCTATTATTTTAACTTTTATAACTTTTATTTCCCTGTTACATTTGTTACTATACTGGACTGACTAAATAATTGAGAATGAATTGAGAAAGTAATACGATGAAAAGCTATTATTGTCTGCAAACAAAGGTATGAACTCATCAGTTATTCTGATGATGAACAACAGAGGAATTTATCTAAACTGCAGTATTTTATGCTTGATAGCTTGATGCGTTTATGCTCCACATTTTCTCAAAATCGGTCACTGTGCCACTATTGGTTACAGCCGTACCTATCATTTTGCTCATAGACTGTGACACTGAAAATTGGCAATTACAAAATGTCAGTAATCAGAGCAGAAATTATGTCTGTCACAGGCTTGCAAAATACAGATGGTTTTAGAGAAACACAGGGCTCCCTTATGAGTTATAAATGTGGCCTTTTAAAACACATTTAAGTAGCAAGCATCTACTGGAAAGAGCTTAGACAGTACATTGTTCTACTTTTTCCCCCATAAGGTTTCAGGTATACTTGCACTGATGAACAGCTCACATTGCATGTAATGGGACATCACTATTTTCCTGTTAGTATAATTTCCATATATCAGTTTTTCCAATATCCTGTCACCATCTCTTTACCTGTTCTGTATCAGTACTACAATACTTTGCAGACATGTCTACTTGAGTAAGTAGGACCTATTCAGTGACATCTGCATCTGTTAAAATCTACACTATATCTCAGATTGCAAATGAATGAATTCACAATGGAGTTTATGGTTCATCCAGAATGACTAACGTTTCCCAGCTGTTGTGGTATTTTAAGCACTCAAATTAGCCAAGGGAAATTTTGCAAGTTTTTGTGCATAAAACACTGCAAAAAAATGCCTTTTTTTGGATTTAACAGTAAAATGGCTTACTTTCTAAAGCAATAGTTCGACATTTTGGGAAAGAGTTAGATGAGAGGATTAAAAAAATTGCATATCTGTGCATTAACTATAGAACTAGAGCCCAGTATCATTTAGCTTAGCTTAGCATGAAAACTAGAAGCTGGGGGAAACAGTTAACCTGGCTCTCTCTCCGACTCTCTCTAATGTCCAAAAATACATTTTCCAGCACCTCTAAAGCTGACAAAGTAACATGTCATATTAGGTTGGTTAAATCCATACACAAACCAAAATGTCAAAATAAAAAGTTATGGATTTCCAGGGAGTTTCATGCTTTAACAACTTCGTGCTCTATGCCCGGCAACCTCACTCCAGGAAGTCATTACACCACTTCCCACTGCCTCCAGTCTTATGCTAATCTCCTGCTAGCTCTAGCTTCATATTTAATGCGCAGACATGAGAGGGGCATCTCCTCATCTAACTCTCGGAAAGAGAGTGCATACGTTTATTTCTCAAAATGTTGATGTATTCCTTTAAGACACCGATTCATCTACAGACTTGACTTAAAGTCCCTGATGACTTTTTGTGTTAACACTCCAGCTACCTCATAACACGCTGCTCTTTGTTCTACAGCAAATGCTTCTTTTCCCAACAATGTGGGAGAAGCATGTTCTCCACCATGGAAAGGGCACTTAGTTTGGTTATGTTTGGTTTGTTAGAGAATACTGGCCTCCAGGAAAGAAATGTATTATAGAACAGTCTGTTCTGGTTCATCTCCCTTCTATTACACCCCTCCACTGTTCTTTAGATGTGAAGTAAATACCACACATATCCTCACCCTATATCTCTACCATTGCCAATCTGACCTTGGCTTTTCTAGTTTTGAGTAGCCACATACATGTTTTTTCAGGCATGTTCTTTTTCATTATATATAATGTCAAATGTATGTGGGGACAAAGCTCTGTTGCAAAACTTACATTTCCTGCAGTAAAATGTTCTAAATAACAATTCCCCTTATACTACCACATGCTGAATCGCCCCACCACTCCCCCAACAGCACACACACACACACACACACACCCCTTGACTGAAAATAAAAAAAAAACAGCAGCAGCACAATCAGCAAAGCCATTTTTAATGAGCCTCTTCCCCTCACTATCTATCAGAATGGAATTAGGACAGCACTCAGCGGCTGAGGGGAGTGAGACTGGGAGAATGGGGGCACATGGCAGAAGGAAAAAGTCTTCATTAAGGACAGTGAAGTGGAGGTAGGAGGAGAAAGAGAGGGAGAAAAAAAAAAAAGAGGAAGAGGGACTTAAGTGATCCAGAAATGCCTCTCCCCTCCCCTCTCTGCCACCTAATCAGGGAGACAAAGTTATGCCGGTCAGAGCGTTTGTTATTCCAGCTAATCCCTCATCTCGGTATTTCATCAGGTTTGGCATTTGGCTATCTGCATTAATTAGATGTTCGAATGGATACGGCGTTAATAACTGACACACGGCAGATAATGAGAAATCGTCTGCATGGCTGTATCCTCTCACCATCACACTCCCTTTGTCAGCACCGATACCTCTGTGCTTGAAACACTGCGTCGTGTTTACCTGCGGCCGGATTTCATTTATTGATGATTCAGACTGTTTTTAGTGCCAGTGGCGATAATGTACTGTCTGCACTTTGGGAGATAAGTGTGTTCTGGCGCGATAGTTTGGACTTGTTTGGAATGTCTCTCCTTCTGTCTCCTTCTCTATTTTTATCTCTGCTCTCTTTCCAAAATTTTTTCTTCCGCTCCCTTTTATCCCACATTTCTCCCCACTCCCCTCGCCATTCTCTCCCATTCAGTCTTTCTCTATCGCACCTGTCTTGCTCAATTTTTTTTTTTCAGAGCTTCCCAGAGGAGAGTAAGAACCCCTATCTCTCTTTTGCACACTCTCCTCACTTTTAGACTGTCTCCTCCCTCCCCAACTCCCCTCCCATCCTCCTTCATCCATATCAACACCAGGTGAATAGCCCTCTCCCTAATATTCATTCACACTGTTTCCCTTGTTCTTCTCCACTGCCTCTCCTTCTCTAGCTGTTTTTCTGTCTCGCCGTACCACTTTCAGTTTACACTCCACGCTTTAACATTCCGTCATCCATCCTTGCGCTGCCTCTCAACACTGTGTCTCTCCCTCCCCGCCTTCCTTCCCTTCCTCCCTCCTTCCAGTGACGTGACTTCCTCTTTAGTATTCTGTAAGTCATTCTCTAAGTGTATGGTGATGCGCCTCACTCCGTCACAGGTCAGATCAGCTGCAATCATGGCAGGCATAATGTCCTTGACCTTACTGTCTCCTTTGATGTAAATTCACGTTGCTCACTGTATCTCAAGCTAAAACTATTTAAGGTTATTTGTTACTTTCTCCATTTCCTCATCATTTAAGTGATTTATTTTGCCGTCGTTTCTTCATTCCATCGCCTTCCTTCCTTCTCACTCCGTGCTGCTCTCTTTAAAGCCTAATCCTTTATAAGGCAAGGCATGTTGACTTGGAACACATTCTTATTTACAGGAGCAGCCTTGGGGAGTAGTTGCAGGGAGAGAAAGGGTCATACTCATTCACAACTTCCCTCCTGGGAGCTGCCCCGCGCTGTACTGTTTGCCACAGAGCAGCTTCATTGGAACGGTCAGAGTGCCTTGCTAAGGGGCACTTGAGTAAACTTGACAGAGTTCTTAGGACATCTGGAGATTCTGTTAATTTTGTGCTTCTCATTCTGCTTTACTCTCCCACCTTTACTTCAATCCTTCCGTCAACCAGCTCTTCTATTCCTCTATCCATCCGCTCCATCGCCTTTACATTTACTTCTCCCTCTGCTTTTCCCATCTGTCCCTTGCTGTCACACATCAGGAGTGTGTCAGCGAGGATTCTGAATATGTCAGAGTGCCGTCTGGTCACTCTTGAGGGTTTTTTTTTTTTAACCCTCCTTCATCTGTGAAGGTTTCTCCCCGTCTCCTTCCTCCTCTCCTGCCCTCCCCTGCCATTGTAAACAACTGATTATGCCTTTGAGTTATTCCATCAGGGTTTTTTTTTCTAGCCTAATGATTCTTGTCCTGGCGCAGAGCTGAAAATTGAGGCACTCACAGATCCCCAGTGTAACAGAGCCTTTATCTTTCAACTTTCAAATCCCAGAAGCTCCCTAAGTCCTCTCTTTTGAGAGTCAGCACCAAAAGCCAAATCTCTCAGTCAATTTACCAGGCGGCCAAGTCGTCATTATTTTGTGCATACTGCCATGATCTTACCATCATTAAAATTCGTCCCTTATTACATAACCATCAAGGACGCTATATCGCTAGCTGAGAATAAGGACAGAGTACACCGTGCGTGCATAAACAAGCACTCATACTCACGGTCTTATTTATTTATACGTTTTCATATACGTATTTACTTTCCTCTCTCCCTGTTGGAAGAAGCGATGATTCAAAAGGAATGAATGCTCAATAAGCACAAGCCATAAGTTAAATATTCAAATGGTGCATAATTACAAAGGCTGGAGAGTTTCTCTCGCACTGCTGCCACATGTTTGTTATGTGATATAAAAAGAGAGGCAGCAGCAACAGACATTATGTGCCAAGTGGATTCTTTTTATAGTGAGTTTAAACACATTAGTTTGCTGCATTAAAACCTACTAAAAAATGTAGGAAGTTGCTAAGTTTTGCACAAAGGATGCGTCATGTCTCCATTTACAAAAGATGGAGAATGTTTCGTTGTGTGTTTTTGTGTTTTGGGTGAGGGATAGGATGTTTGGGCAGTACAGTAGAAGAGTGTGTACTTATGCAAAACCCTGTGTGCTCCCACACCTGCGTGCAAAGGCGCGCGTCTGTGTGTGTGTGTGTGTGTGTGTGTTTGTGTGCTTTCGGCCGAGCTGCCAGACGGCTGCTATCTTCGTGAGTCAGACGGGCAGGGAAGCTGGCGAGGCACGCTGATCGTTTGAAGTGCTATTCTCTCCTGAAAGTTCGATCCGCCCCGAGGAAATTTGTCATGTTGTTCCACCTTTCTGATTCACGTATGGTGGGGGTGAGGGGAAGGGTATTTGTTCCTATTTGCTGTCGACATCTCAATACACACACACTTGTGTGTAACAGACCAGTAAAGGTAACTAAGAAATTTGTTTGGCCTTGCTGTGCACTTTCATCTCTCCTCTTTCTCTCCCTGGTTTGGGACAGAAGTGGGCCAAGCAGTTGTTCTAGCCCAATTCTTGACAGGACATACTTCATCATCTATCCGCTCACCCCTTAGCTATACACTGGATTGCTCTGCCTTTTGCCAAATCTTTGATTATCTTTCTTTCTTACTTCTGAAACCTTCTATCTGGCTTTGCACCTCCTGATCATCTCATACTCATCTTTACCCTTTCTCCCTCCTGATTTCCTCCCCCCCATCCATTTTCTCCCCCTCTAACAATATCTGCCCGAGGCTTACAGTATATGCTGGTGGATGCTGTTGTCATTCCATTTGAATTGAATACCTTTTCTTCCACTGGTTAATTAAAGCCACTCTCTCTGTCATTATTAACATGACTCCCCCGAGATCCATCAAATCCCCTGGCCAGGAAGTTAAAATGAGGCCGAAAGGGGAAGATACAAGGAGAGCGAAAGGGAGACATAGGTGGTAACAGAGAAGGAGAGAGAGAGCGAGAGAGAGAGAGAGAGAGAGAGAGAGAGAGAGAGAGAGAGAGAGGGGAAGAAGGAAAGAGAGCATACTGTGTAGAGACGGAGAGCCTCTAGAGTGATTCAGCCATTGTTACTCATCCCCTCCTTTTTGCAAGAGGGCTCATGTCATGAGTATTTTAAGTGCTCTCCATTTCGTTGTTCTCCTTTAATCCTGTTAGATAACTCTCTTCCTCCCTTCCTCCTTCTGCGCCTTTCTTTCTATTTCTCTTCTTTCCTCCTCCGCTCCCCGCTGCCCACTCAGCAAACGGCAAGTCTTATGCTCTCTGCCACAAAAAAAAAGGGCTAGAGTGTGCCTAAACAAGGTAGGAAAAGGGAAAAAGGAGAGGAAGAGAGAGGGAGAACGCGGGAGAGAGAAGATGACAAAGATGTGGCAGTACCGATAGGCATTTGAGAAATCTGCTGGCCGGTGCGGGCTCATTTGTTATGGGGAGGGATGAGGGTGGACGAGAGCCAAGACAGTGGCGAGTGAGTTGTGAAGTGGAGCGTGCACACGAGCTTGTAGTTAAAATGCACACAAAAAATTTGTAAATGCATGTGATACATCAGGTATTGTAAAACTCAAATTCAATATCTGTAAAAAGCTACCAAACACACAGCGACATGTGAACATGTGTTAATACTTTATATTTTAGTCTACACCCTGTCAGTTGTCCAAAGACACACTCATGGCTCATGCACACACACAACTTGCAGGAAGAATGAGTGTTCAGACATAAAAGTGCATTTTGTAACCATCAAACCAGAGCTTCCTTTTCCCATTCCCTGCTTTTTATAGCATCTGATGATAAGAGGTTGAATCACAATGGATTCACACTTTTGTGCCAAACACTACGTGATGCAATGTTTCAAACCTGCCTTGTAACCGCAATGCAAAACCAGCAACCTCACTAGAGCCGCTTCCACTTCACAAGAAATAAATTTCCCACAAGCCCCCCATCCCCCCCATCCCCAGCGTATCCTTTACATGAGGACAAATACAAATGAACGAGTTGTAGAGCAGGAGCCTGGCATTGTAGTTCATTTGCCAAGACGAGGTAGCCACTTAGCGCAGGTGAGGTGGGGCAGCCACATTCATGCAGCTCCTTACATGGGAAAAAAATGGGTCACAAGAGCGGAGGAACAATTTGCTAGACCAATAGCACAGACTAGTGGTAAAGGTTTAGAATTGTGTGAGAGTGGTTGGCAAATCTTAGGTCTGTGCTGTGGATTTGAGAGTCTGTTTGAGGAATATTCAGTCAAATCCAACAACCCTAATTTCAGCCATCACTGAAAGTGGATAATTCCCTTTGATGCATGGTGAGTGCATTTATGCTGCGCCACCATTGCCTCTTACTTGAACAAGTCTAACCTTGTCATTCATACTCTGACCACCTGATTTACTTACAAATTCCACTCATCGTCTCACTGCCGAAGAAATTAATTCAACACAAAGAGGAGGTAGGTGGGGCAGGCACTTGCGCTGAGAAGAATTTGCATGACCCAAAAATGCCCTGCCTCTCCTCCGACTCCATAAATCAAAGGGATAGAGAGAATCCCCAGGTGCCTCCATTCTTTGTCCTCAAAGGTGATAAATTGTTCCCTGGTTGGCTAATAAGCAGAGGCACAGGGCGGCCCAAACTTCCCAATGATTTATGCTGCAACAAGTGGATTTATAGAGGAGGAAATGTGAGCTATCTAGGGAACAAAATCTATTTACTTCATTCATCCTCCAAGTACTCATGAAATTTGAGATGGGAACTCCTTAGGGAAACCTGGGGGTGTGAGCGTCGAAGTATCAGGACAATAGAAATAGAGTATCTGTCATGAAGGTGATGAATGTGATGGAATTACCTGGTTTTGATTGATGAACATGTGTTCCCAATTACAAAGAATCTCAATCCACGTGAATATGCCCACTGCCTTTGGATGGGTCACAATTCAATACAATTTGGAGTTGATTCGGTTTATTGACTTTGGCCCCCTTTCAATAAATCTGATCTAATAACAGAGCCGATTGCTGAAAATCAATATGACGGACACTTTTAGGTTTAGGCATTCTTAGGTTTGTCTCACCAAATGAAGGGAGGCAAAAATGTGGAAGGCAATCTCACAGCCAGGCAGAACAGAAACCTTTTAAGGCAACTCAACCAGTCATCTTAATGACATGAGGTGATACGGTGACAGGAAAAGCGGTCTTTTAAGAACATGATCAATGCTATCATCTTCGCCAAAGCTGACTGGAAAAGGGGACAGAATATAGTGGTGTAGAGTTTCCTAAGAGTGCCAAAGGCAGATGGAGCTACCCTCCTTTCTTTTCTCTTCCCTTCTCCTCTATCTAATTCTCCCACTTTAGCCTTAATGTGTTTTCCCTCTTCTCGTCCTTCCTCGCTGCATCTTCCTGTTTCATACTCAGTTTCATCATCTCATCTCTCACCCTTTACCCTTTGTATCTTCATACTTCATCACCTAACCCCTTCCTTTTTTTAAACCGCACCTCCTCTCGCTTTCCATCTACCACGCACTATCTCACTCACTCCCCTCTTTGCACTGACAGCATGCTTATCCTGTTGTGTTGATATTTGAACGATTAACATTATGCATGCTGAGCAGATTATGATAGCCTTTGGGGAGGAGCAGTTTCAGCATGATGGAAAGTTTTCAGCATGATAAAAAACCTCGCTGATAAGAGGGCTTTGATTGCAGACAAGGGAAAGGTTCCGTACAAAGATGAAGTCTGTCCTCACCTTTTCTTTACCACCCCAGAAGCAGCCTTCCACATTCTTCATTCTAAGAGAAAGATGGAAAAGAAAATTCAGTTTGCTTTAAAATTGTTGATAGTACTTGTGCGTAGAGGACAAAACCTGACTGTGGGTAAAAAAAAAAAAAAGGCCATTTCTTAAAGGATTAGCAATTAAATTAAGGAGAGGAGGGACACCAATGGCCAGTTTGAGCAAGGAAGCACAAACACATGCCCATTTTTCATGCCAACTATGCACATAACTCATAAGTAAAAGTTGCCGCTTCATGAAGTGAATTTTTATCTTTGAGTTTGGATGGGAACATTTCTGCATGAGACAGCTCACATGGCAAATGTGATATCCCGTCAACATCAGCCTGACTATTGCAAGCCTATGCAAATGTGTCTAAAATATCAAACCTCCTCCACCCAAAGCGAATCTTTTTTTGGGTTGCATGACGCCACTTCTGAATAGACATATGATGTACTATATAACTAATTCCATCTACGTCTGACAGTGACGCTACCCTGTGCCACTGAGGCAGCTGTGGGTACAGAGAGAGAGAGAGAGAGAGGGGGAAGCGAAAAGGCAGATCACTTCCCAAATGCTCATTTTTAGCTGGCTTGTTTGGGCACAGCGCAGCAGAGCTGACGAGCTGAGCACAGAGTTTTTGACACAATGGTGTCAAACTCGGGACTGTGATGTTCATCTCACACAAGTGAATAGCATCGCACCTGCTGGCAACATGCAGACAGACACAAACAGACTGTTATTGCGTGGCAATTAGTGTGTTTGGGAGTGCTGCGAATCCTAATGACACATTCGCCTTATGCATTGTTTCATTAAAGAGGAGATGGCATATGGAACTATTGGTACTGCTGAAACAATTTGGAAATGACAGTGCTATTATCAGTTTTGAATGATACAGTAGTGTTTAATTGTGATAAACCATATTACTTCAGTAACTTTTAACTAGAGCTTGTCATAAGTAAATAAGTAGGAAGGCAAAGGCAGTCTAGCAGCTGATCCATACTGCACTGATAAATACTGCGTAATGTAAGAGTTGCTGTCTTGAGAGTTTTGTTTTTCCTCTTCGCTCCTGTTCTTAGAAATGATTTAACAGATGGGAGCCTCACTGTTTTCTATGCCATGCTGTGTCAGTGCTGAAATGACGTTTATTCCTCCTTTTTGATGTTTCAGATGGTTCCACTAAAATGTGAAGTAAAGCTAACAAATATACAAACTTTTATCAAGCAATTTGTAACAATTGGTGTTACAGCTGAACTCCTTCGTGCCCTTGTAGTGACGAACCAACAGCGAATTAGCACCTGACCCTGCAGTTTCCCCTCAGCACTACGGAGCGTTCTAGCATCTTTCAGCTCATTGTTACGGTAACCTTGTTTCCAGGAGCAGCAGGCAGCCTGTTTTCAGCGACAAAGCTTGGCTAAACCCAGCACCAAACTGCAGACAGACAAAGTTAGCAACTAGCTGCTGAACATAGAGTTGAGTATTTAGCAGCTAAAGAGTTGGTGGAGGCCAAATCATGACTATGAATCAATGCTAATGTTTCCTTGTGTCTGCAAATAGTCGACTGTTTGATAACCAGCTAGCCATATCAACTTTAGATCATATTTGACATCTTTTTTTTCTGCAAGTGACTGAAAGAATTGAGTTAACACATGTTTAATTCCAGCCAGCACCCAGTCTTAATGAAATATTTTATTGACTTTAATGGTTTTATCATAAAGAATATTTGGTTTAGTATGATGTGTGTCATCGGGCAGCAATTACGTGACAGACATTCAAGTTAGGTATTTAGGTGTTACAGTATTACTACAAAAGTATATACACTGGACCACTGAAGTGCTACCCCAACTAGTATGTAGTATTCAATACCGGGCTCTATTTGTAACTAGACAGTATTTTCGGACACACTTCTAAAGTATCAAACGGCCACTTTTTGTCACAGGAATGAAGCTGGTTTTACATTGGTCTTGCAATAAACATTGAACTAACCCTCCATACAACAGTCCATTTCCTGTGCTGTTTATATACAAGCCCTCAGGTGCCATAATTCCTATGCTTTGTCAGCAGCAAAGTGTGCTGTAAATTACCAGTCATTTATGACTGGGTGTGATCTTCCAAGCATTCAATCAGAGCACTTAAAAAGATAAACAAATAAGGATTAGATTTTTTTTTCTAACTGCTCCCACTTGACTGGCGTTTTAGAAATAGTGTATGGATAAGTAATATCTTCACCTCCACCGCAACATTCTGGTGGTTTTATGAGCAGAGCTGGTGTCTCTGTTGGTTACTGTTTAGGGGAAGGTCATAAACGGGCGATTTATGTCTGAAGTGCAGCCAGGAATGCTGATGCTACTCTCAGAGAGCAGAGATACAGTCTGGTTTGACTTACATTTAATGGAAACCGTAAAGTCCACAACTGCGTGTCCTAACTCATGAACTTTACAGTATGTGCTCACACAGAGAAGGAGTTAACATAACTGGCAGACAGAAGATATGGCATAATAGGGTAGATGGAAGATAACTAAAAAGCAGGTTTCACACTTTCAGCATATTACATCACATTTCAAGTCTAATTTGAGGTCTAAGTGCACCAAGTGTGCCGCCAGCGCTAAAGTTAATCGTCATAGTGAGAAATGAGAACACTTCATTAGCTCTCAGTTTTCCAGTGGTGTCTGCACTTCCGGAAAATGTTATTCAATACAAACACATGACTTGCAACACAATCTCACAATGTGAGGAGTACGACACTGTTCATTAGCACAACACCAGCTAATATGATGCTACATCGATGATGGCACCACCTACTTTTTTCACAGCAGTCATCTGGACTTTTAAGCCACCATTGTTAAATTATGGGCCTTTTAATTGCCATAGACAGGGGTCCATTAGCATTGCTTCTTGGGTGGCCATGGCCATGTTTCTCTAAATCATTAAGCTAATTATACAAGCTAATTAATCAGTATGCTTGGGATGGGCTGCGTGAGCAGACGCTGCTCTTTGTTGGCTTGCATAATGAAAGGAGTCCATTTTTAGATGGGGAAAATAAAGAAGGGGAGCGAGAAAGAAACTTTGATCTCAAAAGTAAACATATGATTTTTGCATATCAAGTGCTTCGGCAAAGTAGGAAAAAAAAGGGGCAATAGGATTACAGATGCACAAAGTCAAGCTAGATTCGCATATGCAGTGCTTTGAAGATGCGGGATATTGCATGGGGACAGCAGATAGGAGAGGTAGTGTGTGCCATGGTGTCCAATATCCAATTATCAGTGTCATCATTGTCATGCAAGACAAACACAGAAGAGATCTGTCAATCATCGGTGCCTCTGTGATAATTGAGGATAGACAAACAATTTCAAGCTTGTGCTCGTCTTCCATTATTGAGACTAGCTTGGTTTTGGAAATTTCTAAGGTAAACATGGGAGACCATTAATACTGATGTGTGTGTCTGTGTGTTTTCAAGAATGAGGAGGACCTCTATGCTCCTCGGACATCATCTAGGATCCCCTGCCACCCTGTTATTTTCCAGTCATCCATCTGATCCCAGCAGTTGACAAAATCAATTAAGTTTCCATGTATGTGCACTGTATTTGCACTGAGCATGTATGTGTTTCAGAGTGTGTGCGTGTACGCCAGACAGCATATTCATGCTTTCTTGCACACAACTAAGGGCGTATGAGAGTGAGTCACTGTCGGAAAAGCAGACATTACCAAACATCCTGCTATCCTGTCTTCAGTATATGGTGGAGACACTGTCAGCATTCATGCAGGACTCTATTTTTAGAGCTCTCATTATGCACAACGGAAAATCACCTCCTCAAAGTACATGAAGCATGTTTACAAAGCCTAATGGGACTATGCTGATAACGCAGCAAAGCATATTGTAGTGGCAAACAGTGTATGTTTATGCTCGTCTCCATACATCTCAGTAAGTGATTATGTACGCAAACGTAGCAGTACAGTGATCCAAGTGTTGTGAATGGACAGTGATACAATACTAAATGATGACGTATCCTGACCTCTCTCTCTTTTTCCCCTCCAGGGAGATTCCGAGGAGTTCTCTTCTTTCATCACTCTGGTCCGAGGCAGCAATCGCAATTGGTTATTCCAAACGGGTAAGATCCACATTTTGTAATAGTATTACTTAACAAAGCACTCCATCTACGACAATCACCGGTGGCCAAAATCCTCTTTTCAATGTTCAAATGTCAATGCACCCATAAAAAGCAACAAGATAATGATGTCAACCCACTGAAATCAAATCAAGGGTCAAACAACTAAATGCTGTTAGTATAGATGAATGTATGGAAAGAATACATGTCTGCACATGATCTATCGTTCAGTCACAGTAAAGTGGTTTCTTGACTGCCTGACTTTTATCATTTGATATGAAATAATACTCGAGCTTGCCAAACAAGTTAAGTCCTTTTTTGAACAGTAAATGCCTGTTTCACTAGCTGTGTTCACAGTATTAATACAGTAGATTGTCTTGCTGTAATCACATTTTAAAAATCCGACCAGCATTTTTCTCAGACATTTACAGATCAATACCGGTGATGCTGTTGTTTGGCTACAGTACTGGACTGATGCTTCATTGCTTGAAATATATCTGGTATTGCTCAGTATAGCATAATGACACACGTAAAGCATGCTAATGGTGCCCTCTGGAGTACAGGAATCTCTACTGCTGCTGCTGCTGCTCTACTGTTTTTTGAGGAGATCTGTTTTCACATTAAGACGGTGTAGATGATGCACCCATTCGCACTTCTCACAGCATTTAGACAGAGGACTGACAGGTGCTTTTAGCACATTGCGGAGGCCTAAGCACACATGCAAACACACAAGGACTACAAGAGAAAAAGCTAGTTACAGTAGGTGAGTCAAACGAAATCACACTGAATCTCCAGAATCAGTACTATTGTCACTGGAATGTAATGTTATAGTTATATGTTATGGAAGCACTATACCGCAATAAATCAACATGTCTCAAATTAAATAGATTACTTCTAGTACTAGCTCATTGTTATCGTCGTCATAATAATAATGTTCTAGTTGGGATAATTAAAAGTATGTCCCTTGGAACCAGTGTGGTGTTACCCGCTATCACAGTGCTGTTTTACAGATCAATGAGTAGTGCTGTGGTTTCTCCCAAAGGACCTGCTGGTGCAGCTGTAATTGGAGCATTTGTGTTGCTGTGAGTTACTGTTCCCTGGGCAGAGGCCAGCACGCACCAGAACATTCCTCTGCGCATCCATAGGATTTCCAATGAACTTATCAAATGCACCTGCAAGGAAAGTTTTGCAGTGTGCTATTTTGAGATCACATCATGGTAGAGCTGTTCTAACCCAGTGTCTCGTTATTGGGACACGGCCCCCCGCTTTTATTTCTTATTCTTTCCAGCAGCCTCAAATATATTCCCAAGTGTGTTAAATAGGTGAGTGTAAAACGCTACGAGGCAATGATGCTTTTCACTCAGAGCACTTCACACATATGATGCCCTCTGTCCCTCATGGCAATTACTGTGGAAATGTGAGAACGTTTGTTGGGGGCTCAGGTGGCAAAGTGATTTAAATTAAAGATGACAGCGACAAATGTAGCTTCAGTGGAAAGGCAAGACAAAAACAGTTAAGTACAGACAAGTGAGTTAGACTAACTTTGTGCCTGAAGTATTGTAAATGACAGCGGCAAAATTGTCACTATCACACAGACTGTTGGAGGCCATTTGAATGTCCTGTTCAAGAACCAATAAGGCATTAAATTAAAATTGAATTTGCTGTTCCTTCTCAGGGAGAAAGTCTTAAAGACACTTGTTAAATGATGTCGTAGTGCGTTTTACAGAGGACGGTGGGTACATAGGTGCCCTACACCTGTCAGATGGAGTTGTGTTATATAAAGCAGAATTCGCAGCAGCAGCAGGTGACCTGATTTAGAATAGCAATGAGTCCAGCAGTCAAAAGAAACTTTCTTAAGTCCACTTCCTAAAACTGCTTACAATAAATACAAACTGACCTATTAGCAGTGAAAAATGCTGTCTTTTTACAGCAAAGACCATTTATAATTGGGGAAAAGATAAAGTGCCACAAACCACAGTGCATTACTGCTGTGTTGAATGATGGCTGTTAATGTTAAGATAGCTTTATATTGCATAAAGTATATTTTTTAATCAACCCTCAGGGGTAAAGTCCCACTGAGTCTCTCTTCTGTCTTATGGTTAAGGCATAGATGTTGCCAGGTATGAGTTCTCTTGGAGTAGGTTAGGGGCCGCCCATGGGGTTAAGAGTAGGCCTTTCATTAGGATACGTGGTATGACCTAACTGACTACTGGTCCATCCTGCTACCTCGAAGGGTCAGGGTACCTGCTAAAATTAAAGTTTCCATACTTCTTAAATTTGATATATTGTGTTATGGCTAGCAAAAGTGTGTGTGTAACTGTGTGTGTGTGCGTATGTGTTGTGGGCCAGCCCCGGCTGTGATGATTTATTATACCGCTTGAAGGGACTTGTACTTTCATGAGGTCACATGAGTAACATGGCAGTCAGGCATAGCACACTGTTGTCTATGGCCCTGCTGGCAATAGAGAGGCATGCCAAAACAGCTAAAACAGATTCCAGTTTGCACATATTCAGGTACACAGCTAAGTATATATTCATTGTACACACACACACACACACACACACACACACACACACCTACTTTCACACACACACAAACAAAATCAAATACTGTAATCCAGGCTTTAATACTGCTTTATCACCTGCACAGGAGGCAAACGTTATGCAAATGCTCATAAGCTATTCCAAAGGCACGTCAGATTTAGGCCCGTCTTTAATATGTCTTTTGAGAGGTTAATTCTATGCAAATACAGCCTCATGAGATGAAAAACGCTAAGGATATTTTCCTACTAACACTAAGGGGATGCCACCAAGAGGCAAAGTGGAGTATTTTAGATTGACCTTGGATGATTATCTGAGGGTAGCACCACAATATTTTAGTTTTTTTTATTGCAAACACAAGTGAAAAAAAGAAGTCATGGTCTTTTGCACGTTCAGACTTCAGACAGTGAATTCATATAGTTAAAGCAGGGATACCCCGCCTATCGTTGACACATCTTTGGAACTACAGTCAAATTTGCCAAATGACAGTAGTATGAGAATGGAGTGAGGCTGAAGTGTGCCAGCAATGACTTTTTCTGAGTTACATTTTACAGCTCTGGTCTTCTTATATTCACCCTCAGGTGTCTTTTGTCATATTGTGTGCATTATCAAAAGAGCGAGTTAAAAAACACAACAAAAAAAAAGCATGTAAGCTGGTTACCTGAGAGATGCAATGCAAGAAAAGGAGAGAGAAAATAGACAAAATGAACATATCAAAACTGACATATTTGTTGGTGCGTTCTCCCATAAGTATCCTTTTGCCTGCTCTCTGCAACAGTGAATAAATAAGTGCATTGTTGAAAGTAGTCCATGAAAAACATTCTAATAATAGAAATACATTTGATTCCTTTTGCTTTCAAATGATGGACTAAGCCTCTCAGGCAGGCAGTGTGTTGATGCCCGCTGCTTTTGGTGCAGTTATCGACAGAATAGTAGAAACTCATCTGGATCTATTTCAGCTGTATTCATAACCTATGTAATTAAACCAAGCTTTGTGTCATATATTCTGTTCTCAATAGTTTAAGATGAAAACCTTATCCCACTGATGTTTTCTTATCTTCTAGGTGGGGGCAAAGGGGGCATTAATTACGGTGGTGTGTCGGTGAGGTAAAACGGCAGCATCGGGCAGCATGTTGGCACCTGCATGAAACGAACAGAGAAGCCTCATTTCCTGGTGAGTTGGACGAGTTTTCTTTCACATTCAACAAAACACACAGTCCATAGGGCAGCTGTTTTCCTCAGACAAGGTTTTTCATATTAAATTTAACATTTGTGGTAGCTAATTTAGTTCTTTAGTTCTTTAATTCTTGAGAAAAAAAGAGCTTAATTGCAAAAATAAGCTGCAGCATTTTTCTCTTCACTTTAAGCTTTTAATGTGAGAAAATCGGCTTTAAACTGCAGCAGCATTTTCATTGAAAAACCACAAAACGGTGTAGGAGAGCCTTCTTCAAACTAACCCAAAGTCCTTTGGAAATTGAGATGTAGCTCTTGATTTTGTGATTGGTATAAAAACAACATAATTTTAATTTTGTGGAAGATTCTGTTAAGATTTCTTCAAACTGTTTTTAATTTAGCACACTTTTTCCATGCACCCTTCTTTGACAAACATAAACAGCAATTTAGTTTACATTAAAAACTGGATTAATGATATTGTCAGAACTGAAAATCCCTCTAGTTTTTTTTGTTTTTTTTTACAATTTGGACAAAATGTTTGAAAACAAAGCCCAGCTCACTAATATTCTATATCTGTTTTCTGTCGGAGTAGAACTTTTCAGTTCATCAGTGTATTTAATTTGACTTGAAGAGGTGGTAAAAATTGATCCAGATTTTGATTACCACAATTAGCACAATATTTAATCTTAATATTTAAATCAATAACAGTGTGGATATTTACTTCATCCTTTACCACTGACGTTCTAATCTACTACATTTTAAGCCCACATTACGATAAGACTCTGATCAGCTCCTATTGGTTTCAATATGAGTGAAAAGTCTACAAATTTAAACTACTTTTGTCTGTGTGGGTATAAAGAGAACCTTTTTGGAGAAACCAAATACAATTAAACATGTCACTATTTGAAGCTGAAGACAAGATGGTACAAAGGTGTGTGTCATCTGCATAAGTTAAGTCAGTGAGTTTTAAGGAGCACTGAAATACTAAGGGGAGACCTAATAGAAAAGCCCTGTTGACTACCACATTTAATATTAACTTAATTGACCTTAATAAACATAGAAAAAACACCCACTCAATTGTTTTACCCCTTTTGTAAAAATTTGAAAAAACAGAATCAGAGATTGAACCCTTCAGCTTTCATTTCTTGTGTTACTGAGGGATGACTGTGAATTCACAATTGGTCGGGATTCACAGACAAAACATAGTTAATATTGATAAGGAGATCTTTATCACATATTAAAAACTCAAGTTATATTCATCAGTGTATTATTACCTAGCTTTTTACATTTGTGCTTCACTGACTGGCTTGCAACTTTAGTTCCATTAACACTCCTCCACTTTGGAAAAAGATTTTTTTTTTACCAGATTTTGGAGCATTTACATTTCATGTGAAGCCTCTCTCAGGAAGGAGAAGATGAATTTGTAATGAAACAACACAAACAAAGAAGATGGAGGAAAAAATAAAAAAAGGAAATGGAAGCAAAGACGAAAAAAGGGCTAATCAAGAACAAAGCAGACAAACAACAGACGTAAACTCTATTGAGAGTTCAGACTGGATTAGGCAGCGTGCTGAGGATAGAGTAAGAGAGAATATCAGGACAAGCTCATACAGGGACAGACACATGACACGCTCACTGACGGTGCGGATTAATGTCCATCTTTGAGTAAAAAAATCACCCAAATTATTGGTATCAATTATCATGTTTGTAATTTAGTGTTACTGCCAGATGAATACACTAGATAGGTGAAAATGTAGACATGGGACATGACTATATATATATATACACATACATAAAAATAGGCATTGGCACTGGAGCCACATGCATAATTTTAAGCAGACAAAATGTGATCACGGGACAAATTCATAGAATTGTTTCCCGGATTTAACTAAGGTCTGAAATACTAAAACCTGTTCTCAGAAGCGAAAATCCCTGCCCTGGGCCTGCGATGATGTAGCTGCGAAAATACATTCAGCGGGGTATAAATATTGCACGGCGAGTACACGGAGGGCTTTTTGGCCGATGAATTATTACAAAGCCCAGTGGCTTTATGCCAGCCTCAGAGTATATCTCGCTCAGCTTTCGCCCTGCAATAAGCTGTGGCTGGGGAATTGTGGTTATAGGCACGCCACAAATAACTACCGACGATACCGGGAATCCATCACGCTCATCCCACATGTTGTGTGCTTACACTTGAGTGCACTCAACAGCAGCAGGTTAGCAAAAAAAAAAAACACATACACACACACGGCACAGGAGTAAGAATTGCCTGTGAGGCCTGAGTCAGGGCAAGAAAGCCCTCCAAACATGTCTACTACTGTATATACAGTCTATAAAAAACTGGTTTTTACATTTCCTCCATGTACGCATGCAGTACAGTGTGTTTTATGTGTGTGGAAGTGCTGTCAGGAGGCAGGACAGAGAGGGAAAATGTTTACCCGAATATTCACCTGCAGGATGCTTTGATAGATGGTTTATCCCCCAACAGAGTAAACCTTGCCAACTCGTCGTGCTCACTCTTAGAGGAGCAAATCTGGATGAATGATGATGAGTCTATTCGCTCGACATCAGTAGAACAAGGTTGTGAAATGAGTCCATCTTCTGCTTCTTTTTTTCCCCTGCTAAATCACTTTTCATTCGCACGAGATAACAATAATAATGGAAGTCAGCGGGGCATGAAGTTGATGGTTAATACATCTGATTGTACCAATACAATGAGAATAAAAGAAGATCAAAATAAGCATCTAAATGGGAAAGGACGTTTGCTCGGTGCACACACAGCATTGTCGAACCAAAGAAATGTCGAGGCAGGTTGTGTCTTTTGGTGATTAGCAAAAAAAAGCATAATCCCTACACTGCTGACATATTTCTTTTGAAAACCGCCTGTCTGAAAAAGACAGATACGCTCTGGAAAATGGATCAAATCTGTTTCATGTCAGATAGTAGCTAGGGGTTTGCCAGGGTGAATCTCTACTAAACCACAAACAGTCAGGATTAGAGATTGAAGTACTGGCCATATTAGATCAGGAAAATACAGGACAATATTAAATGATAAGTGACAACTTATGATAACCTCCAAATGACTTACTTAAATACAGTACATACTTCTACATTGTGCGCTCTGTGAATTGGCAGGGTTGTTCAGTGGATGTGTTGTGGGTCCAAATTTATAACCTTCCCTAATTTGTCGTAATAATTCTCATTCTTGAACATCACATTATGAGGAAACAAGCATAGAAAATTAATTTTATTTCCTCTGCAAAGGAGGAATAATTTCGTAGCACAGCTGAGCCACTGTGTGTGTGTTTAATGAAATGCACAGATTTATCTCAAGGCACTATGGATGATGTACTTAAGTCTGGTGCATATTTCATGACTTTTAACTGCACACCGGCTGCTCATTAGTCGTGTGACAGGTAATGGTTCTGGGACAAGATCTCACTCTCAAGCACACAGTGCATACAGATAAAATGAATACAAAAACTCTAATGGAGCAAAGATAGTATTGCTTATTGCTTATAGACATGGTTAATTGTGTCATTCCTCATTCCATATCATAGTGCAAACATTTATGGTATACGTCCACAAGGCAAGTGTTATGATCCATTCAATTAAAACCAATGCATACTTAATCCGACAAATATTTGTCCATTTTGCAGTCAAATGGTGGTGTTATGCCAACCTTTTTTCCAGCGTGATGCGACCACAAGATGGTGCTGTGCATCACCATTTTCCCTCCAAAGACGCAGCAAAGAAGAGACTCCATCTGAGGCAGTGCTATTCACCTCCCATCAGTAAAGTGATTGGCTTCCATTCGCTTTGATTTGCTGTAGCCTCAACATTAAATCAATATGGAAAGTCTTTATCAGTGGCCTCTGGTTTGTTTTTACACCAAACTAACTGAACTTCCTCAGTCGTCTTCTTCAAAAAACTGTGCAGGTTACAGTAATTTAGCTTCCTTGACGTTATCTAACAATACACCTCTTTAGCTGGTATGCAAATTCAACTTACTAAATATTTATTCACATAATACTGTGGATTTGAATTATTCTCAGATGAATTTCTTGAACATGTCTACTGAAAAAGATAAATACTCATTTTTGACTCTCCATCAGAGAGACCAAAACCGTCGTTTCAAGAATACACAGAGAAAGGAGGAATGTAAAATCAACATTCAGAGTAAGTTGAGAGAACTGCTTTCTTCCTGTGAAGCTTTAGACACATGCATAAAGCTGGCGTAATGGCAGTAAATCACAATCATTGAAGGGAAATACATGTATGCATATACTGCATGCAAGAGGAGTCATGATAATAAAATAGTGTGTATTGAAATTTTAGTAAAATCCAGTAGATGGCAGTCTGTCAATACAGAATCTTTCCACCCACGTCCTCCTCACACCCACAGCTCTTCTAGTAGGTGTGCCTCTCGTCATCAGGAGCGGTCCCTCACTTGCAATGTCGACCCTGCGCAGTATGACGGCTGCAAATATTACTTTTATTGCTGCTGTAATGAAGTACACAAGCCATTTGGATGTGGAATAAAAGATTTAAAATAAAGAGCACATGGATTAATGCCTACATGAGAAAGTCACCGCTCACACACACACACCTCTGCAGTGGTTTTCCTGCCTTCATTTTCTCCCCTTATATCCCTCGCAATCCATCTCTCACACTTGCACAAAGCCGAATGGCGTCACCACCCACCACTTGCGCACACATACACACACGCACACACACGTACGCACACACACTTCCTTGCCATCTGTCTGTGCAGCGGCCCGTGTCTCTGGCACTGGGAGCAGTTGGGAGCAAGAGAGTGAAAGAGAAAGTGTCTCTTGGCTCTGTAGTCCCGAGTCCCACTTCCTCTCTTCTTTCTCCTGCTGTGCTGTTGTCTATCAAACGGTCTCACGACATCACGCTGTCCGCCGACGGGCCCTCCCTGCTATCGTAACACCCATACTTGATGCCATTTGGAGAAAAATCAAATTCCCCCCCGGAAACCTTACAAGCAAAATAGATGGAGGATATGTTGCCTGTGTTTTCAGTGATTTCACTTCACAGCTATGAGAGCTCATTTCAGCTTAGTTCATTAACTACGGGGGTACACATTTCTCGCAAATGTTAAAGCCTACAACTCAAAGAGGAAAAATAAACATGCTTGATTAGCTTATGTATTAGGCGTTTCAAATTAATACCACAGATGGCAGAATTACACTCACCATTTCTTGAGAGGCAAAAATGTGAAGTAAAAGAAACTAGGAGGGACAGATTCTGTGACGGAGTGATCGCACTGATTCTGGATGTTGCTTTAAAGATATTTTTACCTCTCCTGAAGTTGGAAGAAAGCTCCATGAATTTTTATGCAGGCTTCCTGATTATATTTACCAGCATGCATTTACAGAATGAGAAATATCCACAGTAATATAGCCTATAGGTGATTCTCTGTCTTCAAGACTGTTTTCCCACTGTACAAGGTTCCCTTCTCTTTAAGGTGAATTTTCTTAACCATGCAGCTTTACGAAGTGCTTTGTAGGCAGCTTAAGTAATTTGAACAAAAATCACATTCCCTCTCTCTCAGTCTCCTCCATTTAGACAGCAAGCAAAAGTAACTTCATACCGGTGCCATATCCAACTGGAGTGATAAGAAATGGCAGCTATCAGCAGGCAGTTTGGAAGCTGCATATAACTGTTATTGTGTGTGTGTGTGTGTGTGTATATATATAAAAATTGATTTATGTGGCCTATCACTTAGCAACCGCAATATGTGGATGAATATGGGCTAATATAACATTATAGTTTGAGTGAGAGGGTTAAGGAAAGGGCCAGGTGCTGCCTCAAGGTGAAAAAGTATGATCAAAGTCATCATTACTCCATGAAAGACTGACTATATTTCAATATCTAAAGCAATGTGAGACTGTCTAGTTACAGCATATGCAGAAAGTTTCATACAATCTAATTATGTTCCATGGACCGTGCATATTATTTTCAATTTCCAACTAAATATAAGGGTACATTTCTTCAAAAAAATCACGTTTTACATATATTACTTAGAACAAGGGACTGTGTGAAAGTTATTGGGGTAGGGAGTGGGGGTTAACCTTGTGTCTGAGTTTTTTTAAAAAGCAAGGGCCTTCTGAGAGATGAATATTTTCTTTTGACCCCGCCCCTTCTAACAACCTCCCCCCAACGTGTCAAAATAATACAATAATATTGCCGTGGTTCAACTCATTTCCTCATAAAGTAAAAGAGACAAAATTAAAAAAATAACATTTTTTGGTGTACCCCAATTTAAACCATAATATCGTAAAATTCGAGTCACTCTTTTTTTTAAATAAAAAACATTTAAACTTTTTTTTTTTAACCAATAAATCTTGTAAGAGAAGGCTGAAATTAAATAAATGTGGGTTGAGAAAACAAAAGACCCTCCCTAGCTCCCCCTAAAAAATTCAGACTACACCTTTGATCAGCAAAATGAAAAAATACACAACCCTCTGCCTTTTTGGACCCCCCAAATAATTTTCATACAGTCCCTATGCATGCATTTATGTATACCACATTGCATCCTAAATTATACATCAGATGAGTGTTTATACATATTTAACTGCAAAAATAAAGCTTATAGTTAGAATTTGTAACAAAATCCGAGATCTTTTTTTATCCACAGTCTTGTAAACAAATCGTAGATCTGAAAAGCTACTTTTCTGTTATGAATATTGGTCTCTCCTCCCCATTAAATGCAGTAACAAGAAATAGGCTTGGCGGTAGCAAACAGCCTCGTGTTTACCCCTTGGCGCATAACTGGTGCCATGTCCAGACTTGTAAATCAGGCCCATTGAGGTAGCATAATGCTGATGATTATGACAGCCAGTCGCATGGGAGTGATAGAGGGACGTTGAGTTATGGGCTTGGGGAGGATGCCCAGAACTGAAGAGTCTCACAAATGGAGAAGCACTTTCACCATAACACAAGTCCCCAGATGGGGACTAATGCTGCAGTTGGCGGCTGTGCCACCCAAATGAGTGCACATTAGCTGCTCAAAACCCACAGAATAGTGAAGTATGTTTGTTTTTTTTTTATTTCACAGATCTGCCGCTTCACTCTATTACCGCTAGATAATATTTCAAAAAAACACACAGACTGAATAAAAGAGCAAGACAGCCAAAGTATTTTGAAAGTGTTTTGTATTGCAATGGCATGCAATGCATCACTTAACTAGATGACTTCAGAATGGGAAATGCATTTCCATCCACTGTATCACTAAAGAATGTACTGTTTGCATTCTGCTTTATTCATTTTACTCCCCGTTGCGGATGAACGGTCATTCATTCGTATTGATCGTCAGCCATGATAATATAATCAGGCGTAAAGCCTGACAAGGCTGGCCGGTCCGATAGATCAGAGCTGCTGACAGCAGAGCTATGCACAGGTCATAAACCCTCACCTTCCCTGTTTGACCCCACATCAATTTGACTCTTTCTAATATGAATGCAAATAACAATGCGTTTTTGGTGACATGTTTATGGTTATCTCTGTATCTTCCACTCGCTCCGCCTGCTGCCCCTAAACGTGCTGATGTTACCACACTAATGGGACTGAAAAGGGTAACCTATTGCTCACTCGTGGTCAGCTGGCCACCAGCCTCCCCTCCGACACCTCCCCAAACACAAGCGTCCACGCATGCCCTTGCTCACAGACACACACACACACACCTACATGTCCTCCACCCCAGTCACTTGTGTATGCATTGAGCTGATAAGTACTGCGGTTCATTTTCCCCATGGCAAAGCACAGTAAAAAACTGGGGAGTAATAATTGCTTTGGGGGGGCGGGGGGGGACGAGGATGGCTAAATATGCTTGATTGCCTCCTAAGCTTCGGTGCTGTGTAATGAAATATGGCTGCTGCAGACAGGGGCTCCCGTGCGATAGCTTTCTTGTCACTTTCTCACTGCTATTTTTTTTTTTTTCTTTCACCCCTTCGCTCTTCTGTTCTGGCATTTTCGTCTTTGCTCACCCGTTGCCTTTGTTACAGAATGGAGTCCATCAAAGCATTTGTTGCCATTGAACACTTATCTTAGCTATAATGTAATAATTACGGGGGCCAAATCCAGCCTAATTGAGTATTCCTCACCACATCAAAACGGCAGGCGCCCTAATATTCCTCTGTTCTACAATTTAATTTGTGGATTCATTAGCATGAACAGGGTGTATAGAGAGAAACCAGATAACAAGGAACTTAGCAAAAACACACTGTTGATAAAGTCAGGTTGAAGGGGCTAGAGACCAGCCATATCCTCACCTGGGTAATTATGTTTCCCTGTGATTTACATGTTAGGACCCTAAAACTGTAAAGAAGTGATTCTGTTTCCACTAATGTCCATAAAGACCTTTTAATGTAACTAAATATGGAGTTGGCTTATTTGCTTCCATTTCTGCTTTTACATTAAAAAAAAATCTACATTCACACAGAGAATTGACTACTGCAATGATGACATTCATAAACATCATTGCTAATCATGTCATTTGACTGCCATAAAGCCCTACAATAACATTTTAAAACATATTGTCAAATTAAAGCTCAACCAGTTCATCTAAAGTTTATCCCCAACTCATTTTTGTTGTACCTACCCAAAGCACATTTCTTCCTGTTGGTTAAATAAGTAGCTAATCATTTACAAGAATATTAGTCCACAGGCTTGTATGGGCACAGCAGCATCTGCTAATGCATTTAGCAAGGAAATTGCCGGAGAAAATCTTCCCAGCACATTAAATGTAGGACTTTTTTTTTTGCCCCCCTTCCTCTTTTGCTTCCAGAATAACTCACAAGCCTAATTTGTTGTGCTACTTAAAGGAAAATGTAATTACACTTGTTTTCATTATAATTCACAAAGCCAATCGATAACTGTGGTTAAGTCATTCTCTACTGCACATGCAATTTTCTGTTCCTTCAACTGAAATTTGGTTGCAAAACAAGTATTCTGTCTTTACTGTATATTTTATACATAATGATAAATTAACTAATTAAATGAACAACATAACAAGAGTTTCTATGGCAAATACTGTACAGTAAACTTCATTGGTGCTTTGCTTTTAGTAAGCGTTCCTTGTTGTTTTTAGTAAATGTGCAGAAATGCCCAGTCTTTACTCCACATAAACAGGTTGATTAAGCTATTCATCCCTATCCTGTTCCTCTCTGTCTTTCTCATTTATGCAGTTCTCTTTCCTGAGACGTCAACCACAGGATGAGGCCTGCGGCAGGTAAGAGACTGGAAAGAATAGCTGATGAGCTGAGGACAAGAATGATCTGACCTCTGTTTTGCATCATTTCCCAATTTGCTTCAATTCCACATGACACATCAAGGGCGCTCACATGCTGTGCCTTTTTTTCTATGTTTTCAAGTTCATCAGCTAAGGGTTCGAGCTGATCAGTTTGTCCAAATATACGTCTTTGTTTTAAAGAGGAGTTGCCCATTTTGAGTGCAGAGACAGGCCAGAGGATATGTCAAATGATATGAAATCAGGCGTTAAACTGAATTTTGACTCTGGCTCAATCCCTCCCCATCTGCTGACCTGCAATGGAACGGGGGGAAACAGACTATATCTGGCAACCTAAACCTTTTTAAAATGACTGAGAGAGTGAGGCAGGCTGACTGGCACTGATGGGACCAGACTAGGACTGTGCGATGCGATGCGATGCTGTGCTGTGCTGCACTGCGCCCGGGCCTCACAAGCCTGATTGATAGAGTGTGATGAGACTGTCACTGAGCAAGGAGAGCAGCAGAGAGATAGGCTAGATGGAGGGAGGGGAGTGGACTGACCAGGGTAGAGAGATAGAGAGAAATAAATTTGAGAACATGTGAAGGATGAATTGGGGGAATGAAGTGGCTGGATGGAATGTGTTTCGGACACATGAAGGATGGGGAGGTGGAGTGCTGGGGAGGTGGAGGAGCGGGGCACTGCCGGAGAGGTGAGTCAGATACCGGAAAGCTGAAGGCTCCACTTATATGCAAGTTAAGTTTGGCAGAGACTGATTTAGCTGACATGATATATAGAGAAAACAGCATGAAAGTGACAGGGGCAAAAAGTGTGATGTTATTTAAACAGAATTCTGAAACAGTCATGTGACAATTGATGGTTGAAATGTATTTAAATGGTTGGATGATAAGAAAATATCGAGATATCCGTCTCCTACATTTCCATCTGCCCCAATACAATGCAGGTGATTTTTATTTTGGTGCTTTTGAAAAAAGCTACTGAAAAACACTCCCTTACAGTTCACAGCTATTATCCAGACTAACAAGGACACAGTGATTTTGAATTTTTTAAATGCTGATTTACAAATTTGCGAGCACCACAAACAAAATTCAATTCATTGCCATTGTGAAAAGCATCCAATGTATATGCAACCTTGTCTCACAGAAATAAAAGGTTAGTAAACGTTTTAAATGAAAGTATGTGCGAGACTGCAAAATGTTCGTACTGAACGTAAAAAGCAAACATTCACTGACAAAGTATTTCAATCGTATTCCCTACAACATCTGCTCTTGCAATACAATATCCACTTGTAGCAACATAAGCATGATAAACATTTGTTTATGTTTAGTCACTCACAGCACTTGGTTATGGTTTGGGAGAGATCTGTGTCAAACGTGACTTGAAGCATGAGAGGCAACTTACTGTTTACCTGAAACCACAATCTTTCCCTAACCTTAACCAACATGCTTTTGTTGCCTAAAGGATATTCAATTCAATTCAATTCAGTTTTTCAATGAACTCTGACCTCCAGTTTCAAAGTCCTGCAAACTTGTAGACCCACAATCCACCTCCGACCACCTCCCTGTATACGTGCGGTACAGAAATGCAGCACTTAATTGGAAAAAACGCTACCAGTGAACACAAACCATTGCGTTTCCTTCTGAGCAAATTTAGCTTAACAAATTAGTAGTGTATTAAATTAATTGTGAAAACGACAAGTATATGAAATATCTAGTGTTTGAAATAAAACAAAAATTGGCAACGTTTTGTCACCTGATTGATTCATAAAAAATGCATAGTCCATATTGAAATGGAAATAACCCGTTATTCAGCTACAGCTCTTTCAATCTACAAAACTATTTCCTATGCTGTATGATGTCCATGGGAATGTCATAAATAGTTTACTGGCTTGTTTATCAGTCTATCGGCACCTGCTTTGGACACAACATTAGATCTTGTGGACACATGGCATCTTGGCAGTGAATGGAATACAGGCTGAGCTAAAGCCCTGTTCTGGGAATTCCACAGTTAGTGATTTCAGACTCAATAAAAGGCACCATGTTTTACTTTTATCCATTCCATGAGGAAAGAAGGCTGACTCACCAGATCACCAAAGTTATTATTAGTGCCTCACATGTGTGGAGAAAAAGCCATGTGTACGTACGTACGTGCGTGTGAGTGTGTGAAAGACAGAGGGAGAAAGGCTGAGCTCAAGCAGCAGCGCTAAGTGCATGCAGGAGCAGCATGAGGAGCTCTTATCTGCCGCCTGCCAAGCCCTGACCAGGGCCCTGACTCCTGCACTCCCTCCCTCTGTCCCTCTCTAGCGGGGCTTCCCACTAGTCTGCTATAGGCGAGGCGGCCAGGTGAAATGAGCAATTCCCATTCAGGGACAGGAGCGCCGCGCAGACTCGCCCTGTGAAATGGCTGCTCACTTTGGCAGATCAATGCACTCTCTTTCCCTCATGCACTGCGACTGAGTGATAGCCAGGAAGAAAAAGAAGGGGGGGAAATGAGTATGGGTAGAGAGAAGGGAGAAGCAGTTTTGTACGTGTGTTTGTTTGTGTATATGTGTGAGTGTGTAGGGTGTTAGCAGGGCATTTAATGATATTTGCCATGGCTGCTCTGAGTGAGTGCTGTTGGAGGAAAATGGGAAACGCTTTGCATAAACTCAAAAGACATGCAATATTGCTGTTGCCTCTTTTGGCTTTCCCAGCCCCACCGGATATGAGAATATTCACCCGCTGAACTGGAAATTTTACCAATATGAATGATATTAGTGATAATCATATTAAAATGCTTAGTTATGCCAAAATGAATTCCATATCTCTACAGTGATGAAACTTATTTGTCAGAAATTTATAGCATAGACACAGGTTGGACATATAGCTTCAAGGGCAAAAGTGTGATATGAAATGTGCATCATCTAGGCTAATTTTCTACCAGACAATCATACAGACTCAATAACGTGTGGATTTCTTTTTTTATACTGTGTATGTACTTTGCAAACCATGTCTTTGTTCTTAGTAACTACTTTTGTGACATATGACTGTAATAAATCAGGATTGTGTGAAGGCTGGTGTACACCTATCCATTGATGTAAACAACAGCATATATTATATAATATATAAGAACTCCTTTATGATCATTAGTATTATTGCAAAAACTCATTCTACATTGTAGAAGGCCTATAATTATCTTCATTTCACCTCTTTCTAGTTACATTTGAACGTTACAGAGGTGCAAGCTGAACCACTGTCCACTTGTCTACTCTCATTTTTATTTAAATCAAATATAAAATATCTGATGGGAGAATAATTTCCAAAATGCACATACTCTCTGATTACATTCTGCCCTTTCAGGGACCCTGAATCATGATTGCCTGCAGATCTTTTCAACAGTGCACTTCGTTGATTGGCTATTGGTTACTTCATCGATTCATGCTACCATGCTAAGTGATTCATGTTCAAATCTATTATTGAAATCTCAAAACTCACCCATAAATCCACTATTTGCGTGATTAACTCTTACAATATTTAGCTCGTCTGACCAAAGACATCAGATTTGTAAATGCTGCAGTGTAAAGTACATAGCTGCACAATGTGTTTGACTAGTGACATATTACAGTCTTTATTGCTAGCGATCATTGTATTGTATATATGTTTTTAATCTTAACACAGTGTAAATTATGCTGAAGCCTTGCAGCAGGGTCTGTCCAGACCGTCAATACTATTGACCAAGTCTAATAAACTATGGTTAATAATCTGTACCAAACAAAAAAAATGACATAATTGTATTATTCAAATATCAAATGCCTCGTCTTAATACAAAAAAATAATAATTGGGCTGAAAATCAATGTGCAGATCAAGGGGATATGGGTTACAATTACTGTATGAACATTTCCAATATGAAAACCATTAAATACTGAATACAAACACAGTCACAGCAGTCTCTTTTTGGTTACTCTAAATGAAAATTACAACGACTGTAAAGGTTCTACTGCTTTTGAACTAGTAGTTATTTAGTAACCTTGTTAGCAACCTATTTGCTACTTAGCTATCTTTCCTTTTTGTTGTAAATTCCAGCTCATTTTCAATTCTGAGGACTCAGCCATAGTTCTGAACTACAGACCAATTAACGTTCTTCATTTACGTGAGTGACAGGAAAGAATCCTCATTAGTTAATAAACTGAGCATCTCGAGAGCAACTTTAACCTTATTGTCCTCTTTGGTTAAAATTGATCAAGAACCATCTGTCTCGCTCCGTTTATAGGGGAACCACAAAACAGTATACTGGGTCCTTGACTTTTACATTGATTTTCTGTCTGTATTTCCATGATGATGATGACAGTATTTTTTCTTAACTCTCTTCTATATGGCAATATCCAATTGGATAACCAAACTATGAATATTAAAATCCCCTATCTTGATGTAAACTTGACCTTCATCTTACATCCTGAGCCCATTTCCTAATTGTTCAAAGAAGCTGGATCACAAACTACGTGTCCACAACAAGACTAGGTCTTATCATCACAGTCTGACAAGTCTTGATTCAGTCATATTCTCTACAATCTCTCACTTTCATCTCATATTGGCAAAGGAATTTTTGAACCAATCTCACTTAAACTTCCCTAAAATCTCATTTACTTGGGGATCATTTGGTCACGTTTTGTAGTCTACAGTGTTCCTGTAAGCATAGCGAAACAGCTGTGCACCTCAGTGGAGGGGCAGATTAAAATTTATAAGAAAATGAAATCACCTCACTCCCTCTTGTAAATCATGAAGGAGTGATAGTCTCTAAGCAACCCAGACCACTTCAGATTCATTAAAGTCTGCTTGCCAAATCTGTGCTGACTTAAAATGACATACTGAACAAACTGAAAAAAAGCAATGGCTTAATGAATGCGCAATGAATTAGGGATCCAGTTTGAACAATGAAGTAGAGAAGCGCTTGACCTGAAGCTAAATTTGATTCTGTGTATAATATAAGAACGGGCCTTTTACAGTAGTGTCATAATTGCAGCTGGAGTCTTAATCATTTGGTAGAACACACTCCAATGTGGAGATATTAAATTAATTTTTACAGTTTTACTATTCAATTTTACAATCTCATGAAACATTTCCCATTAATTCAAATGGAAAGCTAACTGACTTATAGATAGGCCCAAAATAAATGACTCATCCTGAAATCTTCATTGCTTTTGACAGGAAATTTAGACTGGGTGATGCTAACCTTATATTGAAGGATATACTGTATATTTCAGTGAAATATGTGGCAGACATATTGGTTTAACCTTTATTGCTACTGTTCAGAGAGCTCCCTTATTACAAAACTATGGGTACAAGTCAAATTCTTATAAACTATTTATTTAGCCCATCTCTTTGTCCTAAAAGACAATCAGTTATCTTTTCCTTCCCTTTTCCAAACCCCTATTGCTTTCTTTCAACAGTCTCAATCTCTCAACATCACTGAAGCCCAAGTTCAAAATGCAGTCAGACCTATGCAGACATGACAGCAATAAAGTGCACTTGATTACATGGTTGAAAGTAAGGACAAGGAGAAAGAAGAGCACAGGATAAGAAAATAGAAAAGAACACAGCCTCTCAGCTTTGATCGCACTGAACATCTTGAAGTTAGAAAGTCCCGTTTGTGTGCAGTCTTGGCAGAGGCAGGTGCAGGAAGGTTGCATCTTGGTCATCAGCTGTCAAGGCGGTAATGAACAGTGTTTACAAGTAATACCATGCGCTGCCACATTTCAGGGTGTGAAATGTCAAAGTGTCCATTTTCCGCAAGCTAGTCAGAAGCAACACTGTCAGAGCTTTGGCTGTAAACAATAGCAATAGAGAGGCAAGACAGCAACAAGGAGCTTTCTTCGTTTCGCCCATTACAGTCAGAGTGAGTGGCAAAGAGTGGGAGAATGTCAAGCCTAGAAAAATAGAGATGCTTGCAAAGGGTAGAAAAAGTGGATTCCAAGTGGATTCCATTTGGCAGACACATAATGATAGCTGTTAAACAAAACTGAGGGAAGGAAAGCAGGAGAGGCTGAGAGAGAGGCACAAACACGGAAAAAGACAGACAGAGAGTATGAGACAGACAGGCAGAGAGACACCTGCTGTTACATCACCTGCTGTAATAATAGTGTTGACATTCAAATAGAAAGCTCTGACAATAGGAGCTGGCTGAGGCAGCACCAAGTATGCAAATAAAAAGAACACATCAGGAAATATTAGCTAGCGTCAGGACTTTTCATAGCACACACTGAAAACCACTTGACCCTTTGGCATCCCACAAGTGCTTATGCATTATATGCGTGTGTGTATGCAAGCAAGCCCAGTTGACACATTAAATGAGCTGATTTGCCACTTGAGCCTATTCATTTCATACTAACTGTACATCCAAGGCTATGAAATCAACTATACTGGTATTGTATCTTTGTTTATACTGTATATAAACACAGTTAGAGTGTACTTTAGTTGCCTTCCAATGCAATTAGCTAAACCTGTGCTGTAGTGTTTAGGGTTTGTTTTTCTTGATTGGCATTCCAATTCCACTCACACTTACACTCCGTCATTCTCGCTGTCATGATATCTTGAATACCCAGGTTAAACATAATTCAAAAACGGAAAGGATCATTAGTTGGCAAATTCATTCTTGACTCTCTCTTTCATGCACCCCACATGGCCCCAAAGGGCCTATCAATCAAAATCAGATTCAGCTGATATCACACTCACCATTGCACATATTTTATTCCCTTTTATGTGCTCAGCAGTCTTTTGTATCAATGTAGACCTATGGTGATTGGAGTAGAAACTTTTCATGTCTGAACTCAGTGGGGTTTGAAGGACTGCAGACATCAGCAGATCCTCGCTGATGCACAGGTCAATACCTATTATAGTAAAAGCAATAGTCAATGTGGTGCTCTCACTTTACCAGCTCTAGTTGTGGTTGCTTTCATAAGCTGTGACCCTTTCTACTGCCCTTTTATGACAAATGTGATGGTTTAACCACACTGTAATTGTTTGTCTTGTCAGATTCTTTTTCTGTATTGTGTGAGGGAAAAACAAAAAAGATGGGACATAGAGAGAAAAGCTTCACTTCTCCACTATACATAGAATAAACTCTATCATGGCCAGCTGTTCCGTAGATTGATCGGGTGTTTGCCATCAAAGCTCTTTGAAAAGGCCTGTGCATGGAGCATAGACTTGCCAAGTCACTACCACTGTTTAAAATCACTTCCAAAAACTCACCTTTATCGACTTGTACTGTACGTAATCAACTTTAACTAATTGTTCTTGACTTAATTCTCATTAAGAATTAAGTTAAGAACAATTAGCTAAAGTTGATTAAGTACACTCTCAATCTACCAGCGTGGTCATCAACAGGCAAATTTGGGAGAGTCAGACCACGTTTCTCTGCCTCTATCAACATTTCTGTCGCACTTGACGCAATAAGTTTCCATTAAATTACTTCTGTGAAATGCTAGCTGTCATGTTTCACACAACTCTCATAATCATCCCACATACAAATGAAATGCCATGGCATCTTTACTGTGATCAATTTGCATGGACTGTTTTTATACAGGTATTCATGGCAATAGACATAATGTATAGATTCGTATTTTTTTCTTTATAAACATATATGTTACAAGTCTCATCCATGTAGGTAACACATTTTGGCCAGAAATTTGCACTTTATATTGTAGTCAGCAGTTACAATTCCTAATATTACAGTGAGCATGAGGCTTTTTGGGTTAAAGACAAATCTATTGCAAGTAATGGTGTTCATGTCTACCATCACACTTAAAATGTTATGTCAATCCTACTTGCTGCCATTTCTCATGGATAGATAAGAAAATTGCAACTGACTTTTTTGTCTTTTTTGGATGGTGGTATAGTTCTGCAATCAGCTTACCTGCACAATTTCTTTCACTTTAGCAGAAACAAAATATAGAATAAATGAAGCCCTAATTTGGAGCCTTGTGGCACTCCATATATTAAATCTTTAAAATTCTCTCTACTATCTCCATACTACAGTATGAAAACTTGCCTCAGTTGCTGTCTATTTTACAAACCATTTCATTAATAAGAAAATAAATTATGTTTTTATTCACCTAACATCACCGTGTTGGTTTACATTTGTATCACTAAAAGCAGCTTATGCTCAGCAGGTATGTTACAGCCCACTCTCCCTAGTAATCATGTTCATGTTGGGTCAATTCTCCAGCAGATGACACACTGAATGTCATTTTTTAGTGCCAATTGAGTAAATACTGTGATGTTTATATAACGAGGCAAAAAGTATGGTTAAGTTGGTGATGATTTTCATGCCAGAGTTTACGTTCAATCTTTTATCAATCAATTAATATTGGCTTTTACAACCAGGACGACAATCTTTAGTTTTAGTTGCCTTAATGTAACCATACCTATTGTGGGAATAATTCATTTTAAAAAATGCAGGACATTAGGCAAAAAACATCATTGAATCCTGGATTTAGCAGAATTGTCCAATACCAGAGCTCTGTTTGGTGATGTGGTTAGTACATTAATATTATATTATAATATATCATTAATATAAGAAGGAGTTGCAATTATTGCCATTGTGCTTGTCACTTGTTAAATCTTACTTGTACATGGAGGGAAATTATTAAAAAGAACAAGACTGTAAAATTTGAATATTTGAATGTATTCAAGAAAAGAAAAAGAAAGAAAAGAAATGCTCTGATTTATACAAGAGAGCAGAGGAGCGCAGACAAGCTTGAGTGACTTTAAAGTTTTCTATGGGAAATGAGATTTGGAATATGACAGAGCTCCTAATATCCTTACACACAGCTTCCCAGCATGTATGCTAATGCCCTGTCCTGACCACTAATACACAACAGGAAAAGTGTGCTAAATGAAATGAAGGAGGAAGCTGTGAAATATAATTCTGAATGCCTATAACGACTACAGTATCAGCCGTCTTCGATCTGTACTTCTTCATTCGGATGTTCTCATTTGTATCCACACCTGTGTCATTCACAGCCTTACGTCTTAACCTAATTTCATGGTCTACGGGTTTGGATGGATAGCTCTGCTGCAACTTGTACACCAAGGAGAGGAGAGAGAGTACCATGAGTGTGTGTGTGTGTGTGTGTGTGAGAGCGCACATCTGTGTGAGTGTCCACTCACACAATAAAACAATTGTGGAAGAGTGAATAACAGAAAGAGAGAGAGTGAGGGAGGGGATGCGCTGCTACAATAGCATAGAGAATTGTAGCCACTGCCAGATATTAACCTTTTGACCTTGTACTTTTCTGTTAACAAAAATACATTAAGCTCCTCTGGATAGCTGACAGTGAATTGGGGTTTTACAGACTTTCACTGAGCGTGACTGAGTGATCAGAGGTGAACCCATTTTGTGGTAATGCGCTTCAATTACAGTAAAAGTCTGCTAAAAACACATAAGTTAAAGCGAGATGATATATTGCAGAATTTGGTAACAGCAAATGTTATTGCCATTCGGGATCTGAATGTTACATGAACTATGGAAAAGCTAGAGCAGGGAAAACAAGACTAGTGAAATCAAACAACATGGTCGACATTGCAATGCACACAATAACCATAAAATCACAAACAAAATCGACTGTTGATTAGATAACTGACATTTCTCGACTAAGTGTGAGTAATTCTGTGAGTAATTCCTATTAATACTACAAATTGTTTTAAGAGCTTTGTACAGCATGATGCCTAAAAACCTTTCCTTTTCAATGTAATTGCTCAGTATATTCTTAAACTATGTGTCAACAATGCCCTTCTTTAGTTTGCCAGACTATCTTTTGGTGTAACAGCTTATTTAGCCAAACCAGGCATGACACCAATTATACTAGAGGGAAATCGATTCCAACAAAGCACTCTGCTGGGACAAACAATCAAATGATCAAAGTGAGTGGATGTTTTGCCTGTGACAAGCACCAAAATTAGTTTGTACTTTAAAGTTTAGTTTTTAACCCAGTCAAAATCTGTAATTCTTGAAGCTATTAAGAGTATTCTCCAGCATGACATAAATACATGGATACAAAGACAGACACACAAATAAGCAAGAAAAAAAGCAACAAAGAAGAAAAGATTAAACTACAACGGCTTCAACCATTTTGTTGCAACAAAACAAGGGCGATTAAGGCCTGAATTTTCTTTCTCACTGATGTACACAGAGTTCTACCAGAGACAGAATTCAAGTTAATTGCTTTTCCACACATTAATTGATAAAGTTGGTGACATTTTATTTCAAGAAACTGTGGCCCAAAATGCAGATTTACATCCAGTGTCCAAGCTCTGTGTTATTTTCATCTTCACTTGGAATGCTCTTGCAAGAAACCTCTGAGAGAAATGTCATCACAGAACAAAAGGACACTACAAAAGTTCCATCCAAATAGCACAGAATGGAATTGTAGCTGATTTGTAACCTCATCTTACCAATACCTTTTAATTTTCCCCTTTAAATAAAGCATTTTCATGAAAGTGATTATTTGTATGCTAGCTAGGGCAGCAATATGCCTTGACAGTAATGTTGTCCGTTTTAATTCAAGTACACATTCTGTACACTATGTACACAGACTTTATATTAATTAATAGGTAACCTTTCTCTGGCACAGTGGTGTATAAGACCACCGCAGCTGTATTTTATTATCTCTTACCTTTTTCTCTGAGGCATTTAAATATTCTGTGTTGTCATTATACATGTGAAGTTTGAAGTTCAGAAGGAAAAAAAGCAGTAAGTCACACAGTTTGCACTCAGCTTATTTTAATTACTGTAGTATCTCACTTGTGCTCTGATGGTGCGGTCCTCACTGAAATGTACAGTGCTGTGAAAGATATTAAAATTATAATGAATATGCTAATTATCCTTTATATTCCAAATCCTACAATTGTTTTTTTTATTCTAATGACAATAGCACCATTTTATGTAAGCTATAATAAGTGCATGTAATTACTGATATTATAATAATGTGTGTGTGTCATAATACAGTAGTCCATTGTGCTGAACTAAGCTACAGATTTAGAGTATTATTGTAATCAGTAAACCATAACTATAATTCATAAACTACCCTGTATGAAGTGTTAGTGACTGTTCATGTCCACTTTGGTTTTACGCTGTCTGCTGCCTGGTGCGACTCGATGTCAATCTTCATTCCTGTTTCCAGACTCTAGTCTGTCGAAGATAGATCCCTCATATGTCAGAACCACACAGACCATTTCCTGGAGTCCGCTGTGACTGTCAGGCTCCACGGACCATGAAAGCCGTATATTCGTGGTGCCCGAAATTACCTCATCGTAGAATGCTACAGACTCCCACATTGGTGTGGTCGCAACTATCCCTTCAATAGACTCTGAGTGAGCTCACTGACACTTTTAGGCAGTTCTTTGCCAACAAATATAGTGGGAACTATTTCACATTCTTAGGCAGAAGCATAAAATAAATCAATTTTACAGTATGTGGGTAGAGATTGGGTTGAGCGAGAATTAGCAGGTTAATGGTGTCCAGTACAGGACATTCAGAAGGTTAAATCATAGATTTTGCAATGAAGGATGATGTGCTTTTGGCATTTTAATAAGGCACTATTTCACCCACAACATACGGAATCAAAAACACTGTAAATCTGTGTGAATTCCTGGAATGTGGTCTATAATGTCAGCAGTCTTATAATCTGTCTCCTGTCTTAACAAGAGGTGTCTGAGGCAAGAGTGGGGAAGAAACCCAACTCTCTCTGGTACAATTATAGTGCACTGCAGTCACTTAGCCCGCTAATACACGGTGTGATATTAATTACTGTTTGTAAACAATGCACTTTGCAGAGATTATTGCATGCACTCGGCATCCTCCGTTTGTGTTTGGTAATTAAAAATAAAGTGATTAAGTGGTGAAGCTAGGACAGCTGTTCAAGATGAGTTCATTGGCATGTTTAATTAATGGCACTTGAGATAATTATTCAATCATTACTTTGATTAATTTTCTGCATCCCAGATAATGCATCAAATGTCTGCTTGGTGTCAATAGTTTTAAAAGCATGAGTAGAACAAGGCTAGCCATTTTTTGGGAGCTTGATTTAAGACTAAATTCTGCTTTGTGGAGAAAATAGTCAGCTGGCCATGATAGGAATTCATTATTATAGCTGAATGGTTCATTTGAAGAATGCTAATGCTCAGTTAACAGGCATACCACTGAGGTTGTCCTAACACCCAACACCTGTAAGGGCTGCCTTTTTTTCTTGTGTTTCCAACACATCACAACAACACCCTGTCACTGCTCCCTTCAACGTTTTGAGTCGATTCAGTCTGCATTATGTTTGAAACATGCTTATTCTTCACCCCCTCAGATATGCAGGGTAGTGGCAACATCCAACTGAAGGAAAGCCAGGCAAATCGTTTGTGAGAGATCTTGTCAAACAGATTAATTCCCACCCTGGGCCTCGGGGTTCTGGACCGTTTTTCTGTCATGCTGCTTTGCCAGGCTCCCTCTTGATAATACCCCAAAGATAAAATTAATTGTGCAGGGAGATGTGGGATGGGGAGTATCTAAAAGGACCTTGAGCAACACATGAAGCTCTCTTTTTCTCTCCGCTCCTCTGCATGTGAAAACACAGAAACAATCAAACCGTCAGAAGCATGACACATTGCACCAACAATCACTAACTTTGTTAGGAAGTTTCTGGAAGTGCGAAGTTCTGAGAGAGATGTGAAGGGACAGAATCCACTCTCATGAAATATCCTTGTCTAAGAATGTCTATGCTCAAATTACCATCAAAATGGAATCCCTCACTTCATCAGCAGTTTACAAAAGGGGGTTTGCACACCAATATCTGCCTACAACTGTCTGGTTGTGCATCTCCAAGTTTAGGAACATGTTCTTCTTTTCTTTGACGCTGACAATCAGAGTTCAAATGCAATAAATATATGACGGCTGTATCAAATTCTGCGCTGAAATCAGTCCACTGAGGAATCTCAATACAAAAAGAATAAGAGTCTACAGCTATGCTAGTGGTTTTGTGAGGTTTTACTTAGGCACAGTGGTGCTTTGAGCTGAATGCTACTGTCAGCAGTCTAAAATGTTCACAATGACAATGATAGGATGTAAATCATTTTGCAGGTATTTGGTCATAAACTAGTATTGGACATTCAAATTTTGACCTGATGGTGGCGCTACATGAAAAGGTATGGGATCACCAAAGTCATTAGAGTTCATCCTGCCAGGGCAATTAATGTCTCTGCAAGATTTCATGGCAATCCATCCAATAGTTGTTGAGATATTTCATCCACACTGCGAGTGTGGTTAAAAATCATTCCTCCTGCCCATTTAGCTCCACTATACAGTATAGCAGTCAAATGCAGTCACACTCTAAGTGAAGCAGACCTTTCCCACAACCTCCTGTCACTGCAAACAGTTCAAAACATTTGCTAATCCCTGCTGTGACAGTGTGCAAGCACACAATGTCTCAGTCTTTCATCACCATTGGCCTTCAAAAGCCACCGAAAGACCAATTTAACCAAGAAATATTCCATAGAGGGCAGAGCAGAAGAGCAGGTAGATTGTGGCAGCTGTACTTTTTTTTTCAATAGCCCCTTGGCACCCGAGTTGCCCCTGTCACCTCCACTGGCAGATGGTGCAAATGAGCCTTTATATGCTGCTGCTAGACACTGTGACACTGAAACAAAAGTGTTGCTTTTAGTACTGTCATGGTCAAAACACATCAGCGTTTGTACTATTACAGAGCTTAAATCAGGGTTTTGTTGGCTACTGCCTTTTTGCTGTGACAAATGCAGACTATAGTGACTTGGTTGTTGTCGTTATTTTTATGTTTTTTTTGAAGCACATACTGAGATGTTGGTGCTGTCAGCATTCATAATGCAGTATGAATAAGAGATGAGATCACTGGATTGTTTGTTGGTACAGAATGCACATTCGGTGAGGATTCTCCGTGCAGTGGATGTGTAGTCCAAGAATGTGTCTGTGCTTACAGCAAAAGAGTCCATGTTAAGAAATATATGTTTGGCAGTTTCCCTGGATATGCGTTTGGATCTCATTATATACAAACACAATGGTACACAACCCCACATAAACACTCGCAGTCCCTGGGCGGTCCACAACAGTTTTGAGCTGTAGTAGTCGCTGTTGTCACAGTGTGACATCATCAACTGGGCTGGCAGTGTCCCAGTGGTGTTCTCCTTTAGAGCCAGAGATATCCTTCAACAGAGCTCATCCTGTGACACTGCTGTGTCACTCAGGGGCCCAGACAGGCGATGCAGCAAGTATGACAGCCCGGGAATGAGAGCTCAAGAACAGGTAGAAACTATTGACAGGAACCTGGGGAGCAATTACGAGTGAAGCCCAAGGGCTTGCTCAAAGGAACCTACGGCTTGTTTAAGTCTATCAAAAACACAGCTGTTAAGGGATAACACTTCTTGCTAGTTAGCTAGTCACAAAGGTAAGTTTGATGCTCAACTGCTGACAGATTAATCATATAAACTCCACGGGGTTGTCAAACTTAAGAGTTTAGCTTAAAAGTAAATTAAAGTATTTGGCTTTTCTGTCAGTAAAATCTTGTCAGTCGTCATCTGTGAATCTGTGAAACATTAAATGTAGTGCTGAGATTAACAAGCTGACCTTTTGCGAGCTTTTTCACTCCTCAGCATTTGTATTCTTAAGCCTATAAAAATCCAACAGGAATAAATTCAATAGCTACCGTTGACACTCAGGACATCACTCTCCATAAAATACCTGCAAATGATCAAGGCAGACAGATAATGGCTTGGAAGAGGACTCGGCTTGCTGCCCTGTGACAGACATTTCCAATTAAAAAGGGTAAATAACTTGAGATTAATCTATTTCACCCTGTCCCGAGATTTATCAGTCCATCGTGCTTTAAATCAGTTCACCCTTGAAATGGTAATATCACAGATTTGGATTTCCTAGGCAAAGAAAAATATCATATAGTTCCAATATCCTCACACTCCTATTTATATCTCCCTGCCCTGTCTGTATTAGAGCTTTCATGAGGTTTGGAGGAAGCTAGTGATATCAGTACACCAACATGATATGAACATGAACACTGAGTCTGCAGTACTGTTGGATTGGACTTTGTACTTAAGCAGTATACCAAGGCTGTTCCACTTTGTCCACAGGCAGGAATGGGATCTAACACCTTAACCAATCACCACCCACTGTTCCATGTGGGGAGATAGCACTGTGTATAACTTCTATGAACTGCTACTATATATAACATTTTTCCCCCAAAAAAATAGCCTGCAGTAGAAATAATCCAGGTACAAAGGATAGCAGAGCACACAAATACGTATATCCACATATAATTGCATCTGACAATCAATGGTATTTCATTTGTTTTAATGTAAGTGGACTACTTAATTTCTGCTGGTCAGCTGTAGCTGATATGGAGTGTAACTTTAGTTCAGGCAGAGCACTGATGTTGCGCTTGCATTAACTAACTAACCCTAACCGGCATCAGCTGTTTCATTTATGCTTCAAATTCACTGGCTCATTCACAGCTGTGTGGCTATCAGCTGACTAGTATTGTCCAAACATATTCAGGTGTACAGTGCGGCCATTATAACTTGACACTTCTCACTATTACTCTGCCGATGCGCTCCTGCCAGTGCAGTTTTCTGCCACAGCTTCCTTTAGCCATCCCAACCTCCACCCTATCTGCTATATTTTTGGTGTTGATAAAAATAGGGTGTAATATTCATGTATGTTTGTTAAAGGGGATTAGTTCTCCAGCAGAATTATTGTTGCTGCTTAGATTCTCTGAGTGCCTTTTCTACCAAATCTAAATGTATAATGATTTTCTATAAATGATTAATTCCTTGAATTGTCTCTGACTGAAATAATAAAAAAAACAATTCATACAGTTGCAGTTTTATACACAAACCAAACACCCAGAGACTTAGCCAAAATTGCCTAGCCAACCATGATCTAAATCTGGCACAGCTGGTCACACAGACTAATGCTGCAGGTGTGATGAATGGGTCGCCTTTGGCCCAAAGCTTGCCCAAGTGCTAATAACTGGAGCTGATTCCGAGCCCAAATTGTTCAATGTCTGCATCCCAAAAATCCAGCCAAATTTGGACCTCTGGTGTCAGAATACAACCAAGCGCGCCAATATTCAGCTGCAATCAGTTTGACTGGGCTGGCTACCTGGGCTACTGTAGACTGCACCATGATAGTTGGGACCATCCATGGGAAAAAACTCTCCTTTTTTGTAAATAAAGTGACATGACTCATTAATGTGATGAATGACCATGCAATTCCCTAGGACCTCAGCATCAAGCCACCCCAACCCCCTTCAGGCCTCTTGTGGGCCATTCCAGGTGAAAGCCAAACATTTAAACGTGCACCTGTAAGTGCTGAGCCACGCAGGTCCGCTGGCCAAATGCTTGTTCTTTTCAGCTGTTGAAGCTCTGAAGGACCCATTTCACTGTTAACATCTAATCATTAAATTCACCCCATACTCAGTCACTTAGAGTTATAGAGAGATAGATAGGAAGACAAAGAGAGGGGGTAAACCTAAGACTGAAACAAAGAAAAGGTCATTGTCAACTGTAAAGGCTAAATACGCCACATTATTAGGTTAGAAATAAATGGACTCAAAACTGACAGTTCTCTCTGGTCTTAATTCCATCTTGTCGACCACAAATACAAATTACCACGTGCAATTTTAGTTCATAAAGGAGGGGATCAATAAAATATGATTTGGCTAATGTGTCACTGTCAAAGCACAGGACTTAAGATTATTCTGCTGCATTAAAAATTGAATTGCATCGTCAGTCGTGTCTGAAAATCTCTGATTCCCTCATACCTTGAACTTGAACTTTACACATTCAGAAGTAAGCTGGAGTGTGGTTATTTTACACAAGATTTCATGACTTAGCAAAGTGAAATGGTGAAATGTGTGTGTATGTTCATTATGTATAAAAGAAGTTTTCTAAAGGCAAACTATCCACAGCACATGGTGTAGTCCTTTAGATGTTCAGTCTCTCTGGGTAAAGGTAACCTTGATTTACACAATGTGTTCAGAGTTCAGCCATTGTGTCATTTCATGCAACCTCAATCAGCTACAGTCTTTAGCTGTTTCTCTCAGTATGCTGAGTTTATTTGGTGTTTGAGAAGAACTCTGATGCATGCCACCTCAGGGTACAAAACAGCTAACTGTTCACAATAATCTCCCATCTTTTGCAAAAAAAAAGTTTAATAATCTCTGATATATGTCATTTAAAATGCTCATCAGAGTGGTGTGCAGCAATTCCCAGACAAATCATGTGTTTAGAGTTACACAATGGAAATATGCGCTTTCAATACTTTCACACATGCTTGTGCTTCTGGCTATGCTTTTCTAATGTGCTAACTGTTCAAAGGTCCACACAAATCACTTGATACAGAACATCTAAATATGGCACCCCCATTGTATCACTGGGCATACGACATAACACACTGCCTAAGTATTACTTGCAATTATGTGCAAACAGAGACTGTTCATACAGTAGAATCTATTATAACTCGACCACTTTATAGACACTTAACAGAGGTGTTCTACCCTCGCTACCAATGGGTGACTGGGCTTGGTTTCTATGGGAACCAAATTGCAACACAAGCCAGTAAAATGAGGATACAGCTGCAGTGCTCACAGAATAAGCAGTCTGAAGCAAAATTAATGGAAATCTATTAAAACTAATAGTACAGAGAGAGGCTGCTGAATGATCAGACACTAAAAGAGCCACACACTGAAAGAAAGAAGAATACACTTTATTTGCAGAATCTGTGTATGTGTGTGCCTTTGTATTGGAGTGGTCAGTTTAGATGACTGACTTGATGAACTGTCAGCTCTTGTGTAGCCTACAAACACTGTGATTGACTAAAATATTATGCGAAATGCACCTGCACTTATTAATAAGCAGCATGTGGTCTGGTGCACGCTGCTTATTAATTAGTAACTCCAGTGAAACATGGTGCCAAATTCCCAGTTTGTACACCATTCAGTTTCCCACTGCTATGAGGCATGTGGTCAACCTTCTGTAAAGACTTCTCTTTCTATTTCTTAACCAACAAAAATACATGTGATTGTTTTTCATGGAACCTGTGAACGTGTGTTTTCGCATTCCTCTTTTTGTGCATGTGCATCAAGTGTGGAGTTTGGAGAAGAAAAAAGTTGAAGCACAAGTCAGATTCCTCCCTTGAAGGGCTCTCTGTTTCTGGCAAGCACCCTCCTCACCCGCGTACATGGAATGAATAGAACAGAAAGCAAATGTGTCCCTCCTTATGGTAGGTCAGACTACAAGGCAGTCCAGGTTTTTCAGGGAGTTTATTACAGGGCTGAATCAAAAACAGAATTTCAACACAGTGGCATATGAAGCTCTTGCCTCGGGGGCCTGATTTCCTCATCTCTGGTGTTTTAACAATGAGGCTGTACTTGACAGTCCAACTGAGCCACGTTTAAGTGGCCCTTAAGTTCAGCCTATTTTGTGTAACAGAGTTAAAAGTGCCATAGAGGATCTTCGTCAACTATTGATCACTCACCCTGCAATAAGACATCACTAGATATACATTAAAGTTATCCAAAGTTATGCTTTTCTTGTATAGTTTTGAAGCTACTGCAGTGTAACTCCAGCATTGGATGGTCAACCTTTAAATGCTAAAACCCACTGCCATGCCACTCCACAGGGGATGTATCTGTTGAGTTTGTGTTGAATGCCTTTGTCATAAAACAATTGCAGAGCCAACTTTTGGAAGAATTTGAAACCTACACTGTTTACCCCCATATTTGCTTCCTAGCAGCCTTCTTCTTCCTTGCCTTTATCAGTGCATTGCTATGTTTCTTGGCGCATACTGCCACCAAATGTCGACCACTTAAATAACGTCAAACCATCGTCAGGACTGCGTATTGCATCACCGCGTGCACTCATGCATGAAATATTAAATGGGGACCCACTCTTAAAACATTGCTCCATAGCACTACTAGTGGTCAAAAACTCTACAGGAAGCCTTTAATGTGGGGACGCAGGACCAATCTACAAGGTATAAACCTGGGAAGGGAGGATTAAATGCATTCTATATGGCTCAATTTTTTGCAAAATAGGGTTTTGTGGAGTCACCATTTCAGTGTCCATTGTCCTGACAAGAAATAGTAAACAAGATTTGGGTCATAATCATTAAGTATGCTGGAATGTGGCCGTGATAGACAAAATCCTCCTCTAACTTTTGATAGCCTTACTTCAGTTTGGCTTCTATTCCAACTGTATGAAATCACACATGCACCTGTATTTCTGCCACTACAAAACTGCTGCCACAGACAGGATGATCCACTTAGTGCCATAGCAATCTGGGACACTATTCCCACTACTTACTTTTGCCAATTTGCACCTGGGAGCCCCTGAGTCCTTCATTAAGGGAGTTCCTCATTGATCAATCACTGTCAGAGGAGGTGATTTGTAATTGCACTGTGGCCTAATCATGACTGACGTGTGCCCCCCCCCCACTCTGTCACAGGTCTCAGGAGAGAGAATGTTCCATGACTTTCACACCTTCGACCTCAAGGTAGGCATCTCTAAGGATTTTACTCTCTCTATGTATTTATCTTTAGAGCTATATGGTTTTATAATGGATATTATAACTCAAATTTGAATATTGGTGGAGGTGATGAGGATGGGGATATTTTTTATATTTAGAATCACATAGATGGCATCACCGCTTTGCCTTTTTGTTTTTCTTTGATTTACAGCTGATAAGAACAGTTTTGAGAAATTGTGAAAATCAACAATCATCATCACATGCAACCAAATATGCAATATCACTGGTTGGCTATTAAAGAACAATGACCAACATATTCACACTATACAAAAAAGTTGCACAAAACCTTCATACTACAATACACAACAGGGTTCCAGTTGCAGGGCTGCAGGTTCTTGGCTTCATTCATCAATCATGCCACATTTTCATTGTGCACTGATTGATATTTGCTGTAGGACTCGCACTCTGTTTGTCACATTCAGTGAACAGGCCCTTACATCTGTCAATTGCATTGCAGTGAATGTAAGACAAAACTCAAGTCGTAACTGCAACAAAATAACAGCCCTTGACGTCTTTACTGAGGCACATACAGTTTTCAACTAGCAAACAACTACATAAATGTGTACAAATTAAATATCTTCTTATATTGTCCTTGTTAAAACTAATGCCTGATGTTCTGCTGCTGTTGTTTTGTTGTTAAATGCATACAGTATACTGTATTTGCTAAGTTTCCCATCTAATTCCCTGCCATCATACACTATGGACCACTAATACTGAGCACCAAACCACCATGTACGAAAACATTGCACACCTCTAGATAGAAACATGAATGCAGGCACACATACAGTGTACAGCACAAAGCATGTACATACAAATATATACTTGTGGCCTTTAACCCTACTTAAATGATATTGCGTCTAAATGTTAGGTTCCATTGTTTAACACCACTGTTAGCTCTGACAGACAACCTCTGTAACCCATCCAGTTCAGATGTCAAGCTGATTGTGTTTACTGCAAATTGGATCATTTTATTCTTTCTTCATATTAACAGAGCATTATAAGGAAGGAATATCATTTTCACCTTACAAATTCCTCCTCTCTGTTGCCCTCACTTCAAAAGGTCATGTACACCAACGCAACACATTTAAGTTTTTCATGCTGAAACAAAATCATACTATTGACCGTAAAATTGACCTGAGAGATATCACTTGTGTGAGACTGATGTTTATGGCCATTATAATAATGCTCATTTAGAAGGTTCACAGTCTTTATTATTATTATTAAGTGTTAAAACATAAAGATCTCCAAATTTGCAATCTGTGTACAAAAACTACTTTACCAAAAGAGTGTTGATAATTGTTCTTGTTTGGCTGCTTAACCAAAAACCAACAAACCTACTGGCCGAACTACTATTGGACAAAACCTAATATTTTGGATGGGAATTCAAAGGGAGAGTTTTTGAGAGAACTTTTCAAAATCTTTGTCAATCACCATGTAAAAAGAGCCAACAGTGTGTTGATACATGTTAGTTGTTTTTAGGCTAAAGTTCAGTACAAAACAGTAAGTAACAATTTTGCAAAAAGTGTCAAATGTGAAAATTGAGCATAGCGTTACTTCAGGCAGGCCACGAAGTCAAGCTCAGCTTGCGATCCCAGCTACATCAGCTGATAGCAGCTGATCGTTAAACCAGCCCACATCAGCTGATGGCTCAGCTGATTCCCTTCTATGCACCCATTGGCAAATTTCATACAGTGCGCCTTATTTAAGCTGCTTTAGCCTGCCTACCCTTGCTGCTTCCTCTGCAAGCAGGGTAGTGTCCATTAGTCCAGTGTGTTGCAGACTGGTTCAGCTGACATACAGTATACAGTCTTGGTAGGTTTTCTGTCTGAATTTGCCAACATAGATGTGAACTAGCAGTCTCTCTTGACTTGTGAAACACTGGAGGCCTGGTTGGATACAGTGAACTGTCTCTGGTCTGACTCCAACTACTACTTTTCTCCCTCCTCTCCAGAGTGAAGCAGTGAGAGTTGGAGAATAACAGCTTTGAACAACAGTAGTAGCAATAAAGCACAAAGCCAGATAGTGAGAGCTTGGATTCAAGCCAGTGCATGCTCATAAGATGACTTTATGACCATTTACTTTGATTATCACCCATGTGATACAGATAATCAGCTGCAGTGCTGCACAAAGACAACCTTTCTTTATCTATAAACTGCACAATAAGGACGATGGGTTTATTTATTTTTTTTATTAACACAGCTCATTGATATTATTTTCTAACAATATGGCTAAAATGACGATGAGCAGCTGGTCATGGTACATAAGCAAATACATCCAGGAGGTTTCTCATGATGTCGTGCTTTAGCCACAGAATTTAAATGACAATGACATCAACATATTCCTGCAGCACACAGCCAGAGAGACGGCAAGTGAGTTTGCCATCAGCTCCTTAATGCACAAATCTTTGGAGAACGAATTGGAAAAGATGCAAAATGATGTTAAAAAGATCAAGAGCGATTTTCCGCATTAAAATTGATATCTCTACCATGATATTAAACCCACTGGGATGCAAACGTTATGAAAACTTGATGTGATTTTGTCAAATGATTTGCGAGTCCCCCACTTTTGTCACTGGAAGAGGTTTCACGTTGGTTTGATAGCACAGATTAGTCTCAGTCCTCTTGTGATCTTTGCACTAGCACAAGGTTATTCATGCTTACAAACAGTGCTTGGACTGAATACCTGCTAGACCTGCATGAAGCTGTGTGTATGTAAACACGGTAAAAGTCTGCTCTAAATTGCAGTTCGTAACTCATGTAGGGTTTTACACATGTACGTACATGACATGATCTGTCATCTATAAGAGAGGAAATGGACAATTGCAAATACCCCCCCACCCCCCAATATGCTAATGCTTTATGCAGAGCCATATTTCATGCAAATGCCTTTCATCGTGTATTTTCAAATGTCATTTATATGACAGCTGTAGCACAAGCATCCATAATGTTTTGACTAGGGGGGAAATTGTAACACGGATCTCAGTCATTGTGAATTCTGCCCACAGAAAGAATAAGAGAAGGTCAGGAATGCTGAACTCTCCCTCCTACAGAACATGATTGTTTTATTAAACTTTGAAAACATGTTGATGATTAATGCTGCTGTGGCAATACATAAACAGGATAATATGAAAATTGCTTTTGCCTGACAAAAGAATGCAGCATTTTCAGCTTTTGCATCTGGTGGGGATAATTCTGTGTTATTTTATACATTTTACCAACGACAGGTGTAAGGAGTTGGGTCAAGTTGGAAAATAGCTATATCTACACAGTTATACTTATATAATATACTTATATATGAATTATCCGGAGGAGATTTTTTGTATGTTTTTCCATTTGCAACATCCACAGAGCCACAGTTCTGTAACTAAAACTAAACTAAAAATAAAAGTGTGGTTTTCCCCTGCCAGTCTATGAGACTGCAGGCACCTTGGTATTTACTAAGCCTGCTATGTCATTGTCTGCAATACTGTTCAGGACCATGTATTAGGAGGAAAGTTTTAAATTTAAAATGTAATCAGCACAATCACCACAAGCAATCAGTTCCTCTTCATTTCACCTGATCGAGCCCCCCGCTAAAACGAGTCTGTTAAATAGAGCATCTTATCAGGCCTGGATTAAGTTTTGACTGTGATTAACATCTGTGGTCGGAGTTTAGAATGTCAAAGTTCAAGTTTGGGGAAAATATAGTTTATGAAAATGCAGTGTAACAACGTAACTGTGTGTTCAAATAGAACGCAAAGTGAGTTTTAAAAGGTAGCGTGATTATAGACAAAGTCAATGTGAAGATGCGATTCATCTTGAGCTAAAAATTCATGCGTCTGCTTCATATACGTACACAGATTAGAGGGAAAAGGAGAAAGACCCGAAAGAACTGGAGAATCTGGTGAATTCTGAGATCAGTCAGATGCTGATCTGAACCAAAACACACAGGCACACTCCCACTATATACATTTGGTTTGCTTTCTGTATGAACACACCTTAAAAGTGACAATTTGCCATTTTACAGGGGGTTATGTCCGGTTATGTCTATATCTTGGCCAGGGGCAGTAGCTTCCTGGAGTCTCTGCTGGTGGCAACTGATCCCGTACGGATCCAAAGGGTTAATCACTGAACTCTAGAGGTACTAGTAGGCAGATTTAGTTACCTTCAGACAGAGCCAGGCTAGCTGTTTCGTCCTGTTTGTCTTCATGCTAAGCCAAGCTACCCGGCTGCTTACTCCAGCTTCATATCTACCATACAGACAACTCTCAATAAGAAAGCAAACAAGCGTATTTCCCAAAATGTTGAACTATTCCTTTAAAATCCCCATAGACATAAAGATTAAGTTATTCTGTTTTCATAAAATTGTGAGGGAAAAAAACAAAACATTTTATGTTTGTGGGAGTTGTAGATAGCACACCAACATGACTGGGAACAAATGGCTTCAAGAGACCAACATACTGTGACACGAACTGAACAGGTGCAGTTTCAGGTGCCGGTGCCGCCTGCACACCTGCCCACTACACAGAGAAGAGGAGGAGTGATACAGAACTACACAGAACAGTGAAGGTGGTGACAACCACACAGCATTTGTCCTGAATAAGGTTTTCGCAGCGTCAGTAGCAAACCTGCCATGAAATTAATTCTCCATTTACCAGAGACTTACATTTGTAAGCAATTTGTAATTTGAGACCATGAACTCATTCACATTGTTTGTCCACACTGCTTCAATGGGACATGAATTTAATTGTCTATTTTCTGTCCGCTGCAGGAGCTTTGCCATTTTCTGATACCATTGTTCAATGAATGAATCACAAAGTGCTAAATATGGTTTTCCTATTTTTCTAGGTAATTGTTTTTAGATAAACAGTGCTGATACAGCGTGGCAAGGCAATCAACTTTAAGAAAAGACTCGATTCGAATCATTTGTTTAAATTAAAACATATCAAAGTACTGTATTTGCAGTTATCCAAACTTCACATTATGAAATCCACAACAAGCAGTGCTGACTGACCAACTATAAACATTTTATGAATTTCAATGTCACTGCAGCTGAGCTCATTTGGGGAAAGGCAAACCAAGCACACAGAGGCCACATCCAGACATAATAAACTGTCGCCCTGTTCACAGAGGCGTGGAGAGGTGAGAACACCTCCCCGGTACATCCTCAGACACATCTGTGCCCATGCCCCTCAAATGATGCTTCTTTTGCGGAGGAAATAGGTCAGCCATGAATACCTGGCTCCTTCCATCTCAAAAAATCCTTTAACACACTTAATTTAGAGTGTAACTCTGTAGATTTATTGAGTGTGAATTCTTTTAATGTTTTTCTGAGCTGCTGTTGAGGAGCTGTACAATTAATAAGGCATGGGTAGGCATGTCATTCTCAGAAATTTCATTTTTCCATAAATCTTAAATGTTAGAAGCTTCATTAGGAACTGTAAAGGCACAACGATGCCAACATGGCCCACATTTAGACAGTGCCAACTTGGCCCTCACTTAGACACTGAATCATTCAGATTGCACTGCTGTGATTGCTTAATTAAATGCCCGGCTGTGTAATGACTTTGCTTGAAAGGGAATTAAATGTCTAAATGCTGCAGAATCCGCGTTGAGCTGAACAGAAATCAATGGGACATAGTGCTGGAACCCAAGGTGTTTTCCGACTTGTTTAGGGTGAACACTTTGTATTGATGCCGTCCCTCAGTCAGTGAGTCAAAAGCTCATTCCTCTTGGTCCAAAGCATTGATTGGTGGCATACAAACAATGTGCTTACTTTGTGCTTTCTGGAGAGGTCTAGGAGGGTAGTTTACAATGCCTTACAAGTCAGCAGTGTATGTAAAGCTGCATTTATATTTAAAGAGGTTAAACTAACAACGTCATCTATTCTAAGGGACTGCAAAAGCAACAAGTACATGGTCAAAGTAAACTCACATCAAAAACAAAGTCCTCCTTGTATCCAATTTTGAAAACTATGTCTCAACAACTCTTGCATGGATTGCCATGAAATTTGGTACACACTTTCATATCCCTCTCAGGATGAACAGTAATACATTTAGTGATTCCATAAAGTTCCATCATCAGTTCAGGATTATTATTTGTCCAGTACTTCAGTTTATGACCAAATTAAATGTGACCAAACTAATGACATTAGAATTAGCTTCAGCCATACTTTGTGTTTAGAGCTAATTAGCAATTAGCTAAATAAAAAACTAAGATGGTGAACATGGTAACATTATACCTGCTAAACATCAACATGTTAGCATTGCGACTGTGACCAGCACGCTGGTGTTAGCATTTAGCTCAAAGCACTGCTGTGCCCAAGTACAGCTTCATATGAGTTTACAACGTGTATTATTACTTGTTGACCATTAAATGGCAGAAAATCACAGCTACATTTTGTCCAAAAATGATCAGTCTTCCAGTATATTTTCAGAGTGTTTACCATGAAGGGCCTAAAGGCAAACATTAAAACCCAACCCACATGGAAACAGTTCTTGAAAGGAGTGCAGCCAACTAATCTCACAAACATTTGATTGAACCAAAGACCTTTAGAAACCGCCAAAGCTGGGAAGGGCATACAACTCCTAAAATGACAACCGATTATCAAACTGCCTCTGGCTCGAGACACTGTAATCCCCCAGATGTTTGCAGTCTATGAAATATGAGAGTCTGAATTAGATCTCTCAAACAATGTCAGCTTGTCTGCATCCGTAAACCCACAGCGTTTAAGTCACAAAATTAAGTTGACCCCGTCAGAAGGCTTAAGGACATGTAACAAAGCCTGTGGCAGTCTTATTACTTCATCTGCTTTCGTCTCATCTCCTCTGTGTAATAAGTTCCCACTCTAGCAAGACCACTGGGGCTAATAAGGGTTTTATCTGCTTTTGATATTAGATATTAACACCTCATCAAAGTTAAGCCAGCGGTAGGCTCTCGTCCTTCCTCCAAAAATACATTAGCCTAACAATGTCTGAAAAGGAAATCTTATCAAATTCAAATTAAGGGCGAGTTGAATAGCCAGAAGGACACTGCTACCCATCACTCAAGGAACATGTAATTTGGTTCTGCTGCAAAGAATACAAGCCTGCTTTGTAAATCACTGAGATCACAGTTTTCGTGTAATAACGTTAATACTTTGAATTTGCTCCTCATAATCCTGAGCCAAAACAGAAGCACATTTGTGGCATATGAATGATGAATGTTTAACTGCTGGGTATGAAAATAGTGACACAATCAGGGTTTTGAAAGCTCTATAAATAGCGACTCGTCAGCCCGTCTTTGTAAACTTTACCTGAGGGGAAACACATTTGTAGCATGTGTTGTTTTCATCAATGCAGGTTGTAACCCTGTGGTTAGCTGTAGTCATCTATTAACTTGAATTAAACCCACATCAGAACTCATATTAAATCTTAATGTTTCAGAATTAATTATTAGAAGAAGACACTGTATACCTTGTATAGCTCAAAAAGAACACACTGATGCTGTTTTAAGTGTCTCGCTTATTTCATTTTGTCAAATATATATTCTCAAGGTAAATCCTGTATCTAGAGCGAGAGTGCAAAGGTTTCAGACTTCTTATCATCCCTTGTGGCATCCTTTGTCAGGCTGCATGAAAAAAAAAGAAATATTAACTGGAAAATATAGCTTGGAGAGATAGAAAATAAATTACTTCAGTGTGGCAGGGAAAAGAAGATTGTGAGATTTATCACGTCAAGATGGAAATGCCTGCTAAGTCTCTGCCCCTACCTTGAAAAATTAAAGAGAAATCAAATGCCTTGGAGTACACAGCGATTGTGATGTAAAGGTGTGTGTGTGTGTGTGTGTGTGTGTGCGCGCCTGCATACTGGTTTTCTCAGTAATTTATTGTTGAAATGTTATTGTCCAGTATCAGCTATTTCATTTCTGGTGTGATATGTGCCAGAAGATACAAGTCTCCATATGACTGCTGTGCTTATGCATAGACACAACTTTACACTTTCTACAGTGAGGGTCTTATTGTGTGTGTTTTAATTCTTCTAGAGAATTCAATTACAATTAATCTAGCTGTACTCTCCAATCTTTTAAAACTCAACAGATTTCCTGCGAAACAGCTTGACTAGCAAAATCTATAATTGTACAGATAAGTGAACATGTTAGCTAGATAAAGGTTAAACTATCAGGGATATGTTCTGCATCCTAAAGCCAATTTTACCCATTCAGCTCAAGCAATAGTGGGTGGGGAAGGGGGGAAATAACCTGGCAAGTCAATATTGATTGATCTGGAGCCTTAGCAATTACCTCCATGTGCAGAAGACCATGTTAAGGTCAGTATTATCTTAGCTCATTTTATGGGTCATCGCTCTGGCTTTAGCTGAAATAAATTAATGGGGTAAACACTTTAGCTCACCTTGATGAAATTTACAGCACGTGTAAAAGCTTTGCATAGGTGGAAGGTACAGCGCTGGGGAGTGACCCTTGATATTTTTCTGAACCTTCATGAACTTAGCTGGTAAAATGCAGTCTATAAATAACATTGAATCCCCTGCAGTGAAAGTGTAAGAGTACAATAATGTACTGTATAAATGTAATGAGCCCATAAAATTAACATATTTTATAGACAACCATTTTACAGTGATGAAACTGCTTTTAGAAATTGTCATAGCCACAGTTGTGAGCATATTTACTGGAGAAATTATATTTAAAAAAAACACATTGTAAAAGTTTTGTTAATACTACTGTGTATGTTTCTGCTTCTAGCACCTGCCAAATGCAATAACCCTTATATACACAAATGCTATTATACAGCAAAGCCTACTGGGTGTGTCAACAACTTTTAATACATTCTGTATGTAACTGTGCACTTCTTATGTGTGGCATTGTGCCCAAGGCTGCTATGATCATTTCAAACTAGGCAAACGGCATCAAGCAGCCTACTGTAAAGAACAACTATAGCACACTCTACCCAATAATAATAGCAGAGTCCTCAAGTTTGCATGTTATTTCTTGACACCTGTATGTATTTCACTAGAGGGAACGGGGGAGCGGTATTAGTCAACCAAAACATTCCATCAGCTTTCGGTGTATTGGCATTCTTCTGTGGCCTTCGGGCTGACTCGCAAACAGCTCTGTTATGTTCTTAAGCCCAAAATAAATTCAATTTCCAATGCAGTGATCTCCTTAATGAAAAGTCAATGTCCCTCACTCATTGGCGAGCTCCCACGGGGACAGTCAGAAAGATGAATTTATCAGCAGGCCGGAGACTGCGCCCTAGGGGACACCACCCCTTATGATCAAACAGAATGCTACAGAGTGTGTCCAACCAGTCCTCCATTATTACCCAGCTTGTGCTCTTAATGTGAGCCGACGGAGGAGGGATGACAGTATTGATCTAATGAAAGTGCTATTTATATTCTCACAAATCCTCTCACCAGTGATTACAAAAGCACTCCACTATTGCGGCCAGCTCGTTCTCCCAATTTGTTAAGTGAACAGGTTGACAGTTTGTTTGCCTCGTACGCATGCAGTGTTATCTTACCATGCTTATTTCGGCAGGGGGTTCAGCATTGCCTATCAGGCTGCATGTAACGGTGACAACGGTGCTCTCATCACATCTTAACTGTCAAATTAACGTCTCTTTCTGAACTAATATCTAAACATAAACCCAGTTCCATTTGCCACGTAGCGCAGGGTTTTTGTATAATGTCAGTGGAAGTGCTGCATTGTTGGGCTGCACCCCTGTGAACAGTTCAGAGGTTTTTGATTATTAATAAGACCGTGTCTTGTCAGCAGCTAACCCTGTGATAAGGGCGACATGAGGTTGTTGTCACGGCACATGGTTAACCGTACTATAGATAAGCTTTAATCCCCACTAGGCTGGATGTAATGCATAGCAAAAGTGATGGGAGCACAGAACATACACATGTGTAAACATCAGCCACAGGAAAAAATACCAGTGTGCCGAAAATTACACACAGCTGAGAGAAGAGCATGCAATAGGGGTTTGCTTGCAACGCAGATGTAATTCATGCTCATCAAATTCATTATTCAATAGGTGCCGCTCTTGTGAAGCTTTCACTCACATGACCCACAACAGGAAATCAAGTGTAGTTTAACATGCATGAACATTCATTCTACCTGTGGCTATGAACTCATGAATAAAACAGTGAAATATGGATAATTATTGACCTCATATGCTTAAGCGTACACCTTGAACCCAGCAGAAAATCTGCACATGTGAACTTCACCATGAGAGTTTGAGAATGGATGACGATTAAAACGAACATCAAACGTCTCAGAAAGGAGTTTTAAATTCTTGGGAGTTAGAGGCCAAAATGTACATGTTCTGTCTGATCTGAAACTCTGTTTGTGGCCAGTATTTATTTATTTTATAAAAGGTGCCAGTACTCCGAGGCAGCAACTGCGTATAGCTTTAATCAGTAGGCAATATTTTTGTTCACTTTACATAGGTGATTAGCTGTGCTGTTAAATGCTAAATGTTATTTTGATTATCGAATTATAGCCACAGCAATTTACATTAATTTGTGTGGTAATTTGTTGCAGTAAATAAGTGTGTATCGATATGATATACAACACATCAATATCTCAAGCTTTTCTTATGGACTACAGACTGGGTATTATAGTTATAATATGTACCAGAGTTGGCTATGGTACTGAAACGTATGTGTAGCTCAGTTATGGAATCGGTTGCTTGATATGGAAGAAAGCAGGTTGACCAGAAAGATATGAATTGGGGATAAACAAATTATTTGATCATAGTCAAAAGACGTGCCATTGGATGGATACATAGGATGGGCCAAATGTTTGGCATTACACACATTAAACTGACTAGCTAGCTAACTAACTAACTATGGTCACTATTTCTTGTTGTAAAGGTGCTAAACATATGTTGCAATACTTTGTGCCAGTTATAACAGGTAGTTATATTAAGTATCTTAAATCCATATCATGAAAAAAAGAAAATAACTATAATTTGCATAAATATCTATATCAGTAGGTGTCAGTATCCAATAATACCTAACAGTTTGCAGTTGGGCAGAATCAAAAGTCCTAGTTCTCTGTGCCTATAAAAGTAAAAGTATGTAAACAGACTGAAACATATACTAATTAACAGAAGGTACACGTTGGTCATGACATTTTTGCAGATTGCTGTACATATAGGTGTTGCAAGTCAGCTAACGTCTGCAATGATAAACTATATGTAACTTACCACATTTAAGTTGAATATTATTATGTGGTAAGGTTATCTTTACATCCCTTGATAAAATGCATACGTTTCATTGAGAAAGAGGTCTAATTTATCGGATCCTTCACAGATAGAGGATCTCTGTTCATCTCAGTCTCCACTGTGTGAGTCTCTCTCTAATGTGGCTGTACTGCCCATAAACAGACATTGAGTGATTAGCGCTGCTCTGCCATTGACATCATTTGCATTTTAATAGACCATAATTACAACTCGGGGAAAATAAATTGCAGTTTGAAGAATGTTTGAATTACTCCAACTCTCCAGCTCTCCTTGCGAGATAGCAGTGAGCATATGCAGGAGCTGCCTGGATGGTTAATATCAGGTTCAGAAATGTAAAAAGAAGCAGGATTGCAAACTGAAAAGAGCAGAAGAGGACAAGGTGGGCTGTGTTAATGTCGTTCATAGCATTAATCAAAGTGTTTGATACTCATCAATTTATATAATTTAGCTTTGAAACCGACTTCAAGTGTGGTTATAGTATGTTTTACAAAGCCAAATGAAAACCAAATTGACAAAGAAAAAGAACAAGTGCCTGCATGAGTAGGAGTTCACCGTCTTGCTTGAGGATACTTCACAGTACAAATAGCTGTTGATGGACACACATTGACTATTTCTGGGAACAAATCTGTGACCTTTCAGCTACGGAACGTGTCTCTAATCACAAGGCCACCCTGCTGCCTTCCTGTAGATTTCTGATTTCTCATTAATGCCTGTGATAATTGCAGTTTGTCCATTTAATACACCCCAGTCTGTCTTATCGCTGCACCTCACCTGCTGAGATGTGACACCTTCCTAGGATTTGCCGAGGGATGTCTAACCCTGGCAGCTAAAGCCCATGTGACCCTGTAAGCAAGAGTGACAACACAATAATACTTCCAGCGCCTAATCTTTCATTGGTGGATTATCAGATTAGAGGCCCCAGTTGTTTATGGTCTCGGTGACTATCGAAAAAGTTGATCTGTCAAGTTTATCTTACACTTGTCGTATCAAGGCAGTGTTGGACCATACAGTTGGCTGTGGATGGAAGATAAGGCCGCATAGCTGAATGGAACCTCCGGAAAATGAGAAACAAGGCTTTTCTTTTTACTCCGACGCTACACTTTATCTAGTTTAAGAAATGGACCCCACCAAAAGCATTACCAGTCTTTTGGATTCATTGAGTTCTTTGACCTCTTTGGTGTGACAGAGTTGCCCTTTTTTATTTTGAAAGGAGATATCAGAAATCATCCACCAGTTTAAGACTCAGGTTAGTGGTGTGGAATCACAAGTTTCAAAGAGGACCTAATCCATCCTCTTTCAAGCTGCCCCTTTGTGGCATTTCAAAGACTTGAACCAATATAGGGTTCCTAGCAATCTGTTGTTTTGACAAAGTAACAGGATAGAGGGAGTCCATTATTGAACCTTTGGATGTGGTTCACTAATTCAGGCTAACTGATTTCTTTCCATTACAAAACAGTGACTTCTGAAGGTCATGGCCTCTTCAAACATGACTGTTGGAAGATATCTGTGAATAACAGTCAGAGATGAGATCACTATCTTTATAAATCTGGTCTTATCGGATTTGCAAGCCAAGGTGTAAATGTTTTTACATCGCCCCTGGTAGGATGGGAATTTCCAATTACTGGAGAGAGATCCTTTGTATGAGCAGAATGCTAAACAAGCATTAAAACCTTAATGATAGAATATTATTCAAACTGTTTGGAGCAAACCTATACAAAGCGCTGAGACACTATTTTAAGTATGTATGGTCATTATAGTTTTTAATAATTTTTGCATAATTACTATTTAAAACATTTTAAAAAGGGGCTGTGTAGGTGCAATCTTTACCATAAACATTTTTATGATTTGAAATTGGGGGAAATTCAGTTTATAAATCTGTAGGGTTTTGTTAGTTGTCTAGTCTAGTTGTATCATTAACTCTAAAAAAAAAAAAAAGTTTTTAGCCACTCATGGCTCTGTGGATGGCAATGTCAATCTGTCATTTGGTCGGGCGTTGCACCGCTTTGGCCTATCTCGAAAACTATTAAATGGATTTCCATGAGATTTGGTGCACACATTCATAATCCCCTCAGGATGAATTGTAATAACTCTGGTAATCCTTTAACTTTTTCCTTTGATGCACATCAGGTCAAATACAGTAAAACTAATGACATTCCCATGAGCCTCAGCTGTACTTTGTGTTTAGTGCTAATTAACAAGTGTTAGCATGCTAACACACTACACTAAAACAGTGAACATATGAATAATATTAACATAATTACATTTGCATATTAGCATTGTAATTGTGAGCATGTTAGCACGCTGACAAAGCACTCACAAAGCATGGCTGCAGTCGTGTTATTAGCATGCAGGTCTGAATATCATTGATGATGTGGGCAGTAGAAGCAGTGACCCATGTTTTCTAGCTTTTAGTGGAAAGGAAACAGGGTATTGTGTGGCTTACACCAGCAGAATCCTCTGTCAGCTAACTTCTGCCAACTATATTCCGCATTCACTGTATTAAGTGGATCACATTCATCAAACAGTAGCTCAACTATTTGGGAATGCATGTCATCGCAGTTGTGATTCATCTAAAGTCCCTTTGAGTGTTGGGGCACTGGACAGTGCCAAGCAGCCTTAGTTTGAATTTATATGTATAAGTACTGGCCTTATATTTTAGAATAGTAACAGCAGAACACCCTCCTAAAGGGATAATAATAATTTTCCTCTGCCCTATTCCCATCTTATTTATGGCACAGCACACTGGTTTGTCACTTCCAGCCAGTGTGATTATTCACCTGGCGAGCATATTATTCTAGCAAATACCACAGCTATAAAAATGTTTCATATTTCATTCCAGGGGTTTGATGAGAATGCGCTGAATCCCATTTTCCAAAATATTTGGTATTCTGTGCGACAAGAATATGGCTTTCTTGATTACATTATGCCTCTGAGCTGTGTTTAGCCAAATGTGCATGACTTGCAAGTGTAATGTACAATAGGCCGCTGCTAGTGTGTCACATTAAGAAAAAAAAAAGATGGAAAGAAGGCAGAGCATAGAAGTCCCCTTTCATCAGACTATTTACATGCAGATGAAATCCTCCAAGTTGAATTTGTTCGTCACTGGAAATTAAAACTCAGTTACGGTCATGTCTTTCTGGTTGCAACAGAGTGACTGCAGGTCCTTGAAATACTTAAATGTCTTACATTATTTTAACTTGTGGCCTTGAAATATTTCAGCGTTGCAGATATTATTGATTAATTAAATTCTGGAGGTTCCAAGAAATGTTTCAGTCTCTTAGTGCAACCTGGTAAGGAATCACATTTTTACCTCACCAAGTCAACATTTTCCTATTTCAAAAGCAGAAGATATTCCATATTTAAGAATGAAATCATTCCTTGATTCTAAAACAAAGGGACCTAAACCACAACTAGAGGCAGTCTGTAGCACAGATGTCCACCACATGGAGTGGACGCAACTAATTTGCTGCACTTTGCAGTTATTTATTTATTTCCTAGGTCTGATATAGGGAAACATCTGTCACCTTTGCCTAAGTGCCTGCTTGCATGATCCATGGATTATGTTTCAGAATAAAACACCCCCATATTGTTTGGCTCTCCAGTCCCGAGCTCAGGTGCAGAATCCTGTTAGGCATTTGGAACGCCCTGCTGTTGCAATAGAAGCAGGCAAGACCTGAACACCTGGAGACCTCATGTGTGCCACCAGAACAGGCCGTCATTGCCAAGCTATCGCACGGCTTTGCTTTGTTTTTCAGTGACATCATACCTTAAAATTCATCAGCCCTAAGAGTAGGTTTGCTACGTTATTTCAACTTTCCCATAAGCTTTGAGCTATATATCTGTTAGATTGAAAATTGTACCCAATGAATAAACATGAGCTGTGTTATATATAGATATACTTTGTTTTGTACAATTTTTAGAACAATAGAATCCAGTGCTTGTTAGCTGGAGTGGTCAGTGCCATATATGATCTTAATTGCTGTGCCCGTTTTAATAGTTATTTTACTAACAGCAGTGTGCCCACCCCCAAAGTAAAGGAATTAAATATGCATAGTGCCACACTTGTGGAACCCAATGTGTCTGAAGTATTTTAAGTGTCACCCAAGACTGCAATGTCACCCAAGATAAAGGATGTCAGAGAGGTTCTAATTCTCAAAGCCCAGCCCCAAATAGCACCAGCAGCCATCTGTATTCTCATTTCTGCAGCACTCACTAAATCAACACACTCGACACAAGCCTGAGGATGCCTCCGCACATCATGCATGACAACATCAAAGCTTTTTTTATTGCCTCTCCTTTTCATTTTTCCCCTCCTCAGCCCCTCTTAACTGCTATCTAGAGCTAAAAGCAGTAGTACCATTACAAATATTATCTGTGGGGTTAATACCAACACTGAAAACCTAGTTGACTCACCGCTGATAGGTCAGGTTCAAGGATGATTTTATCCTTGCACAGGTGTGAATTTAACCTAACCATTTAAGTGAACCTGCATGCATTGCCAGGAAAGGTTTGTGGCCTGATCTGTGAATCTGTGGCCCTAAGAAAAGACTTACCATCTTATCAACAAATCCTTAGGTATAGACTGTTCAGCATTCTTCAGGATCTTCCCTTAATTGCCTGTCTTTGTTCCTACCTCAACATATTGACAACCATAAATCTCTAAAATGTCGAATGAGCCAAATCCCCAGATTTCCATGAGCGGGATGTTTCAATGATAAGCTGGATCAGTCATTGGGGAGCCACTCAGCACCCACAAACAGATTGAGCAGGCACCCAAGATGGATCTGTCGACACTTCATTCTGCATATCTCTATTTAATGATATTATATTTCATTTCCCGAGCAAAGAAAACACCATTACCCAAAGCAGTGAGTCGGAACGAGCCATTCTGCAACAGATTCCAGGCCTCCTTGGTGGTACAGTAATTGAATTACAATCGCATATGACACAAAGTTTGAAAATGATTGTATTTGTTTCCATTTGTTCCTTCTATGTTAGGTACTAAGCTCAACTTTGCACACAGTTAAAAACACTGAAACATGCAGCAGCTTAGTCCTGTTTTCTTCGAAAGTCTGGTGACCACAGTCTGATGTCGAAAAGATGTTTTAAGACCTTCAGTGGACGCCTCATTCCAGATGGAGTCTCACTACGAACAGAAATTATTATGCAACATGCACTGATACAGGTAAAATGATGAGGGCAGTTGTCTGTAGTGTACTATATAATTCCATCAACTTTGTAAATCAGAAAACATGGGTGGCCAACTAGCAGAGAGATCCCAAGAAATAGTCCTGCTGCAGCATTTAGGTTGATTTCTTACAATCACTATGCCCAGACCCATATTGATAACTGCCTAAAATTCATTTCTCTGGTAACTGTGGTTGAGTGCTTTGAAATCCATTGGGATTTTGAAAAGTGTGCCTAGTTGTTTTGACCACAGTTTGAAAAGCAGTTATCATTTCAATGGGAGAGATATGCTCATAGGAAAGGACAAAGAGGTCAGCAGAAGTGGAGTAAGTGCTCCCTCAGGCACAAACACAAGGCCATTCAAAAGGCCCCACAGAGAGACCAGAGGAAATTGATTTCAGCTTTATTCCTGCTGGCGGGTGACCCAATGGTGGACCTGTCCACTCAAATTAGGAAACCATTTGGAAGATATGGCCACATGCGAATGGCCAATCACACTCTATGAATATTGCACCACAATAACATTATTTCACACATCAAAACATCTAGAGGTCATCCAGTGCTCCTATTTTGTGGGTGACGATCTTTTTGTCGGGGCAGGCCCCCATCTACTTAAGTAGTTTGCGATAAGTGCACTCTATGGTCTCCACTGGCAAAACTCAACAGTAACACTGTAAAATGTTTCTGGGGCACTGTCAGTGGCACAAATTACATAAATACATAAAAGCTTTCACTACTGGCTGCATGCATTTTGACAAAAGAGGGATTGGCACATATTATTCCCCATTGATAATGTAGAGAGTGTTCTTTCAGCTAGAGATAAATTGAAAAGCCCCCCAACACCGATCACCCATTATCATCCCCCTGGAAATAACAAGAGGGGTGAACTTAGGGAGGTGGATCATACAGTATATCAGCTGTCTGATAGTTTTGACACCAGCTGAGTTGACAGGTTTTGAGTGGATATTTATTACTTTGGTCAATTATTTAGTTATTCACAAGCAAAGAGGAAGCCATTCACATTGCCTTGGATGTGATGGTAACGGTTTAATTAAGAGTCTCAGTTCGAATTTTCACGCAGTCTTTGCTCTAGTGCATCAGTGCACCTCAAGTGAGCTAGGAGACTGCTTGAATTCCATGTGCAACAGAGACTATATTAACATGGCACACATACAATTCTTCTTTCTAGCAGGAGTGTTAGTAGTAGCAGTAAAAGAAACAGCCGTGACATTGTCCATGGCTTGTACAGTATGTCCTTTCTGAAAACATGACTGATAACATGAAGAGCATTCAATGGCCAAAAATCGACTGTATATTTGAAAGAGTTGGCACACAAATTGCCAAAAACACATTTTCACAGTTTTCACTGGGGCTACTTATTTGGTAGAAAGTTGTTCCAATTAAAACTGTTACCATCAAGGTCTGTGATTTATCCAGTGTTACCAGGACATTGTGGCTGAATTTAGAATTTTTTAAAATCTAATTTTCAATGCTGTGAGCACAGTAATTGAAATTCTATTCACCACCATTGTATTGGGGTGGCAGCAGAAATCTTAGAAACAGGTGTCTAAAAACCTGTTATCTGTATAGAGGTGAGTAAAAAACGAACCCTTAAGTGTGCACTTGCCATAATTTTATCTTTTTCAAAGGCCATATATAAAGCATTTGCAATTCTTTCATTTCCCATCATTTTACAGTCAATGTGGTTCCCTGTGGGAGCTCTGTGCTTATAGCCACACACTGTGTACATACATGATTTATGTATGGTTTGTTTGCTTTGCTGTTTTTACGATGCAAATGCAAATCTGGTTCAGTTTAGAGCTGATTTTCAGCTCAAAAAAGAAAAAAAAAATGCCTATGTTCTATTCCCTCACAACCACTATGTTTATACGCTACACTACAGTATATGAAGCAGGACAGGAGCATTGGTACGGAAAAGAGGGTTGTACCAACCATCGCTATGTTGCTTCAACACCACGGACCTTTGGGCTTTGCTGGCTGCCAAGCTGCAGTCACCCACAGAGCCGTGTGCTTATTTTCTCTGCCCTCTTCTTGACCATATGGCGCATAAGGGTCATAGGGACACGGTGTATCACAGATTTGTCTCTGTGTGTGAAAGTGTGCGTATACATGTGCGTGTGTATATGTATTGCTTGTTTGCGAAATGAGCCAAATCTGCTCGCTAGTGTCTGTGGATTTGGCAGCGGGGTGCACTGATTTTGTCAGCATTTGCATTTCCCTGCCAGCCAAGAATACTTTTATTAGCTCTACCAATATAGATGCAGAAAACAGTTCATAGTCTTTTCACATTCTGCTGTGTTGGACCTAACACAATGGCTGTGTTCTTTCTCTCAGTTTATGTAGGGATTCCTTTTTCCCATTAAATTTAAAACCAAGCATTTCCAAAGCCAGTATGAGCGGTTTCTATTCCTGTGAATGATGGACTATTCCATAGTACAGGAATAAGGAAAACCCCAGATGATAAATGTAAATGCCACAGGTCAAAGACACTTTATAACTGCAAGATGATGAAGTGTCTTTTACTCCATTGCCAGCTGATCCGGGGTCAGCTTGTCAGAGCTGACACGGTGACATAGTAGCAACCTCTCATTTAATCACCATATTAATTCGCCCATCACAAAGCCCTAATGACACCACCGCTGGCCGATTAATCTCCGAATTTGATTTAGCGAGTGTCCATTCATCATAACTGACTGTTTCAGTATGCAATCAATATGGCCCTTTTAGCACTTCGGACACCTAGACCTCAAGAGGTACACAGTCATGGTGTGAAGAGTGTTGTGATAAAGTCAATGCTTGCCCAGGCCAAAGGGGAGAAGCATCAATCACGTAACAGCGCATACATCAGCGGCACTTTTTCCTCAGGTCCTCTTGAAAGCTTCTTTGGACAAGAGGCAAAGGTACAACACTCTCATCAACCATGAACATGTGTCTATCACTTCATAGCTCTGTAAAAATGTCCTCCCTGACCACAATTAAATCTTGAGTGGATAAATCATTATATTTCATAGTTGGGAAACATGTAGTAGTACAGCCTCCTTGCTAGCGGCTCCCAATTTACTTGTGTTCGGTTGTTTATGTTCCTGTATCTTGGAATAAGCTGTGCTGCTAGTGCACCTTGCTTGCTTGGACACACTCTCGCCCATACATACACACGCCATCAAGCCGCAGGGCGAAGGCAGCTCTGTTCACTCAAGGGGAAAGTGAACAGCTGTGCCTGTGACAGCTGGAGCAGTCATGACATCCCTTCACCAAATATAAGGGATGGCTTAGGACGGAATGGCGTATCAGCCGAGAGGGGTCCATTTACAACCTGGACGAGATGCAAGGCTTTAGCCTGCGACCAGGATGGAGCGGCAGAGCTCAGTTTTTCCTCCCCGCATTTGTGGTGATAATGTGAGAAGTAATGAGTTTCTCCTTGGTCTTCAGCCCATATAATAGTCCCCCATTTGCTTCAAAACAAGCCCAATGGAGCAAATTAGAAAATGTTATGCATGTGAAAAATGAGCTGAATACTAATGTTTATTTTCAGAGGTCCAGTTTCAATGATTCCCCATCAGATTCTCACCCGAATCTTGTTTCATTGCTTACATTTTCTAATCTTATTTAGAACAATGTGGCAGTAATTCACTGAAAAGAAAAAAAAACAACAGCCAGATGCCTTAAGTAAAAAATAAAACCTATACATTTAGAATTTAGTCTGTCTCACTAACCAACATCGGTGGCATGCCAATCATTTCGCCTTACCCTGGAGATACATTAAGTATGCAACATGTTATCGCATATAAACACTTTTTCTAATCATCCCTGAGTTTGGGGTTAGTTTGAAATATTAAAAATGATGGATGTCTAAAATGTGTTAGAACCAGTCGTAATTGTGAAGGCAGTATTAAAAAAAGAAATCAGTGTACTATGCAAATGAGCATAATCACCTTCAGCCCCTTTAGCACCAGACCGATTTTAATTACACCTTAATTTCATGTATAAATACCACCTATTCAGACGAGCTGCTGCAGTAAGCCCCTGCAGAATAGACTGAGTGGGAAGACTGTATAGGTACAGATAATTACAACTCACTGTTATGGACTCCTGATTATATGAGGTTGGTGGCCACTGAATGAACTTCATCGGGGTGATAGATTAAAGTATATCACAGATATGACAGTGGTGTCCTGTAAACAGAGCAGTACTTCATACATGGCCAGGACCGTGTCATTTTATCTTCAGAAGAAGATTCAGCTTGGCGAGTCCAATTTTGTGACATTACTGAGAGATAACCGAGAGTCTTGCCACTTCAGAGTTAAGTTGCATCTTACACTTAGGGTACTGACTGATTACGTGGTACAGTAAGAAGGCGTGTGGTGGAGCTGGATTTTCCCCCATCAGATCAAACTGTTCAGTAAGTGGAATTTTGTTGAGACTGGTTTATGTGTAAAACAGACCTCTAAAAGGTTTTCCTGAGTGAGGTTATTTCAAAACCAAAGCCTTATGGTCATGTTTGTGGGTACATTTGTGTTTCCAATTAAGTGTGATTTGTCTACGAAAAGTTTCCATGTTTTAATTGACTTGATAACGTTAAATGATTTTACAGATGCAACCACATGTTTGCTTTTGATGTAGTCCATGGAAATTACAAAAAAAAACAAAAAACATAAATGTATGGTTAAGTTATTGTACTTTACTCTAGAACTTAAAGATATACAGTAGTACCTGGGAAATTAGCCCAGACTGAAAACAGCAAAGCCGCAATCCATCTTGAGGAATCATTAAAGTTGAATGGTTAAAAATAGAGGCTTTTTCTCCTGCAGGGACTAAAGATTGAGCATTGTTGAAAACACCGGAGGAACATATGCTTAGGCACAGCTTGTTGTGGCCTCAGATGTTCCTTAACAGTTGATTTGCTCAAGTTGCATTTCCTTTTTCAACACGTTATTGTGCTAATTATTTTTCGGCACGTTCCACATGGGTGGCTCACGGCTCAGACAGCCCAGTTTTTTTTTCTTACCCCTGAAGCACCCAACACAATATCAGCCCAGCTGTGTGACACATTGGTTCCTCAACACTATTGACTGTTTTGATATGCTTATGAGAGCTGATGGAGCATTTTTCTTGCTCTTCGCTTTTGAAGGCAAATAAGATTTGTGCAGAGCAAAATTCCTGCGGAGTATATATATATATATATATATATATATATATATGTATATATAAAAATTAAAATTCCCCACTCGCCCCTCGGGCGGTCTATTACTCCTTCAACCTCGGGTCTCTGTCCTCGAGGCCTGGGAGCTTGAGAGTCCTGCGCAGTAGCTTAGCTGTTCCTAGGACTGCACTCTTCTGGACAGAGATCTCGGATGTTGTTCCTGGAATCTGCTGGAGCCACTCTCCCAGTTTGGGGGTCACAGCCCCGAGTGTTCCGATTACCACGAGGACCACTGTTGCCTTCACTTTCCACATCTTTTCTAACTCTTCTTTCAGCCCTTGGTATTTCTCGAGCTTTTCATGTTCGTGATTTGTTTATATAGCCTGTTTAGGGTGATTTGTATTATATAGAATGTACTCTACCTACTACCTTGCTGGAAGGCTCAGAAAATATGAACCAAGTTCTTCCATTATTCACAAAGTGCACAGTGATGCCACTAGTAATTGCCATAGACAACAGCATACAATGCAATGACATGGAGACCGAACAGCTATGCAGTCAAAAAGAAGTGCATCATTGTTTTGCTTGTCACACGGAATTTTCCAGCTATACATTTTTTCACATTTCCCACAAACACGGACATGGACTGGAACCTTCGCTGTCTGCCATGACATGAAATGGGTCTCTACTTTGTGTGCACACCTGTATACCAATGTTACAGTTAGAATCTGAGCTGTTTTTCATTTTCTTCATAGAGTACTGCGGTTTGACCTGACTGTAAAATCTCCTGACTTCAGTGTACCAGATATGATGTTGTCTGAAATGGTAGCATGGAAATTCATACTATATCTGTCACTCTCTGTCATGTTTCTGATCATTTTCTTGTTCTTACAAGCAAGATGATAAAAATAAAAAAATCCTGTTGAAAAAAAAACAGGAAAAAATCCAAATAAATAAATGGGCCAATGCATATTTCACGTTCTTTTAGGAGAAAGGAAAGTGCTGGCTGTTCTATAATTTCAGACTTGCCTACTGAGGTCAGGGGTTCTATGCTTGAATGCCCACATTTGCATATTTGACTTGCTCTGGCCCAGTGAGAAAGAATGAGCTGTTGCATCTCCTGTGATGTGCAAAAGTGAGAATGTACAACAGCATTCACTGAACTACATGCGCTCCACTGATCTCAGCGTGAAACTATTTCACCACAGCAGGGTATGCCATCTCTCACAAAAACTATACAAACGCAAAACCACATGAAAACGGAGCCAAGCTTTCATGGAATTTCACATGAATAACTGCATCGAGACACAGTAAGCAACATAGTCATGCAAAAATTAGCTGCCCAATTCTATTTAGCCTACATCTATTTTGACTAAACAGCATGGTCATCATTCCTTGCCTATTTCTGCTGTTTATTTAAATTTCTTTTTGCGTAGCAGGTATCTCACTTATCCCCACTGTTTTCCATTCCCCAATTATCATGCAGGATCATAAACAAAAACAGCAACCAAAAGCATTTGCAGTGGCTGGGCTATATGACCCTTGTTTGTCATTCCCAAGCTACTACAGTCTCAATCCATGCAGGCAAGGTGAAATCTGCATCCATTTCTCATATTTACATATGAACTAATGATTCCCCTGTGGGCTGACTGTGGCCTTCCAAATACTCTACATGGTGCAACCGAGGATGATGTATAGTACTAGTGGGCAACTGAAGCTGGTGACTAACCCAGTAAGATACATGGTTTCACAGCCTAATTGCAGCTCCCAGCTGAATAGGCCATAAGCCAACAGAGACCTACTGACCTTGGCGAAAGTAAAAAAGGGCCCCATGCCTCTACATGACCCATTTTGTCACTGAAAAGTCTTAGCTAGACATTAAACAACCCTGAAAGGCTATTGTGAATAGCCGTATTTGCCAACAGTTACTTCATTGGCAGGGATGTCAGGAAAGCTGCTTGTCTAGTACATTGAGAAAGAAGTTAGCATCTGTCACATGCCCTGGGGAGAGTGCTGTGAAGTTATACAGTAAGTAGTGTTTTACTCATGTTTGTATGTGGCAGTATTTCTAAGGATAGGGGAATTAAACCGCATCATAGAGTGAGTTATTTCTGTGGCATAGGCCTCTGTACCAACTGTTCAGTTCCAGGATGCAACGTTAAACAAACTACATTTCTGTTTGCATAACTTAACCAATACCGGTACTGTCGTGTCCAACTATATTAGACACACCTGGAAGAAATCTGCTCTGGTGGTGGTATGCTACACAAAGATATTGATGAAAAATAACACACCATCTTTCAAAGAGGCAGATGTTGCCCTCTTTGTTCTCCATCACCAGTCTTCCTACCCCATCGAAGCCAACAGCTGTTCTTTTGCTGTGCACTCGAACAGCCAAGTAAAGGCAGGAAACAGATAACTGAAAATGTTGATCTCATTAATTATCACAGTGGAAGTTGAAGAAGCAGCTTTCATTGGGAAATAAATGGCTCATTCTGATAGTTTCATCCCTGAGTGCTTACAAAGCAAAATCATACTCCATAGCAAAACCTTTTGCCATTACTTACAGTGATCTCAAAAGCTTAAAGCTGCATTCAATATGTTTATATTGACAATGGATCAAATAACTATGTGGACTTTAAATGGGGCCACTCGTAGTGACAAAGCCAGAGAAAAACTGCATCAGACTGCAGTTCCCCTCAGCTCTACCACATTTTATAGCATCTTTCAGGTAATTGTTTTGATTTTACAGCTAGCAACTTCACTGTTTTGGTTCACTCTTACCGTACACTACCTGCCCAGAACCAAATGGCAGACAGAACTAGGTTAGCAACTAGCTAGCGAACAAAGTGGAGCATTTAACAGCTTAAGAGCCAGATCTTTCCCTCAGGAGTTGGTGGAAACAAAAACAGAGCTAAAAGGAGACTGAATATTTGGACCAGAAACATGACTCCAAATGAATACCAGTGTTGTTCTTTATCTATTGGATGGGTCAATGGGCAACTGTTTGCTAATGATTTCGCCATGTCAACTTAAAAGGTGATCATTTGTCAGTATAGTAGGTTTAACTCAAGTTTGGCTTCACAATACAAGGAAATACATTGAACAGGTTGCCTCTATCATAGAGCTACCACAGATAGACAAACACTCACATTTACACTTCCACACAAACCCATAGAAAACATGCACACTCCACAGAGGGCGGACTATCCAATAGTAGTTTAGTGTGTATTTAACCACAATATATGAGAACTTATTACATCATTGAACAACTTCACATGAAGACAAAAATAAAGCCTCTCAGCTCAGAAACTTGCAACGTTGCAAACAGTATATACTTTATCTTTGCATTGCAACTCCCTGCTGTCAAAACTTTTAAAAAGTTCTTTAGCAACTCAAACCTACAGTATGAAGCCACTCCTCATAAGAGAGGAAGATTTTATAGAAATTCTGTGACTAAGTGCTGCAGATTACATACTCTTGCATGGCAAATTCAAACCACTCTTTCTGGTCCATTTAGAGAGGTGCCAGCCAGTGTTGTACCTGTAACACATACTACAACTCCTAATTGATTTTACAAGGCAGCTTAGGCTCTAATTGCTGATTTGCCTGGGGAGATTCTTGATCCAAATGGCTTAGCAAATTCTTTGGTGGGGTGCTATTAGGAGATTTTGTGTACTGCATTTAGAGTAAAGGCAGATATGAGCACACGGACATGAGTTAACAGATGCATTCCATGTACCTCGCGTTCATTCCGTATCCTATTTGAAAGTTATCTTTTTTGGAGTGGCACAGCAAATATTGTACACATTTGGAGTGTGATGATAATGATAACCAATTACATTATTTCTGACTGTAAAATCAGGGGAGTAAGAAATCATTCCAGTGTGGTAAATAAATGCAAACATTAAATGTAATGTAATGTAATGCAAATTGTGCGCGCTTTCAAAGTGCTTTCAAAGCGTTTAAAGGATTAACATTTAGCAAACTATGCAAGACAGATATTTTACTTGGTTCAAGTGAGTAAGAAATGATGTGTTTTAGATTAAACTACAGTATTTTAACAAGTTTGGCACCAAATCCTGGGCAGATGAATAATTGGAAAACAATATCAAAAGGATCTAAGTGATAGAACATGGCACACTTTGAATTCCAATGTAACTGGTTTATTTTAATAAGGAGTGCTCTGCAAAACAATAAAAACTATATCCCCTGTGTGCTCAAATCTTGTCATCTTTTGATTTTGCATGAAGCTTCAATTCAAAACACATCAAGAAATTGGCTTAATGGTCATCAGCACAGAGATGGTAAATGCATCAGTCAGCATCAATCAGAGCAGCAGGACGTCTCATTCAAATTTGCATTATTGAATGACCATTAAACTAATGCAGTTAATTTTATTACCACTGTGTTGAAGGAATCACATGTTACTGCAGTGGCCAAGCACAGTTTAGTCATCTGGCTGCAAACACTGTAGCTGCTCCATAGACAATGACTGTAATAATACTGACTTTGTGAACCGATGCATTTGCCATTTTCCCTTTTATGCTCCAGTGGGCTTTGTATAAAGGTCTAGAATTTTCAGCATTACTGGAATGTAAAGCTTATTTCAGTGTAAGATTTAAAAAAAACTGTAATGGTGAAAAAGCCAATGTCCTATTCATTCTGTTGAGCAGCTGCAGCCTTTCCAGCTATTACACTTTTAGGTAAAACTATGGATTCAATTATTCAAATTAGTTTTTCACATTGTAATGCTACAGGAATTCGCTTTAAGTTGTCTATGATAATGTAAAAAGGGTGACTCGTAATGATGAACCCACAGAGAATTATCACCCAATGCTGCAGTTCCCCTCAGCTTTATGGAGCGTTTCACTGTTTTTCATTTTACGGCACGCAAATGTACTGTTTTGGTTCACTCTCACCGCTCTCATAATCATCATCGGCAGGCAGCTGTTTTCTATGGAGTGAATATAGTCTCATTAAGATTTGTAAACCAAAAACCAAGATTTGTAAACCAAAAACCAAGATTTGTAAACCAAAAACCAGATTTGTAAACCAAAAACCAAGATTTGTAACCAAAAAACCAGTTTTGTAAACCAAAAACCAAGATTTGTAAACCAAAAACCAAGATTTGTAACCAAAAAAACAGATTTGTAAACCAAAAAACCAGATTTGTAAACCAAAAACCAAGATTTGTAACCAAAAACTAAGATTTGTAACCAAAAAACCAGATTTGTAAACCAAAAAACCAAGATTTGTAAACCAAAAACCAAGATTTGTAAACCA